>VMDO01003186.1:0-148839 GCA_007922755.1 Pedetes capensis
TTTTTTTGAGACAGGGTCTCACTAAGTTACACAGACAGCCTCTGGTCTTAAACTTGCGATCCTCCCGCCTCCACCTCCCCAGCTGCTGGGATTACAGGTGTGCGCCACCACGCCCGGCAAGAAATATGTCATTTTGTAGATAGATAGATAGATAGATAGATAGATAGATAGATAGATAGATGACATGAAAGCAGAAAGGGAGCTATCTGAGGGCAGGAAGGGGACAAGGGATTGCGGGCATGGCATGAGAGGATGATGGAGGAATAAATATGAGCAATGTACAATGATGTGCACGTATGAGAATATCATAATGGAATCCATTATTTTGTATACTAACTAAAAAGAATTGTCAATTAAGAAAAAGAGAAGGAAACATTTGTTGTTTAAAGCCATTCAGATTTTGGGGCTGTTTGTTACTGGAGTATCACCCCTATTTATCCTTACTAATGCTACCTCTATGAAAAAAATCCAGTAAAAAATATAAAAGATTTCTTGCCATCTGAATAACTTTAGCTACAAAGTTGTTGTTGTTGTTGTTAGGTGCTGTCCAGTCGGTATCCGACTCATAGTGACCCTCTGTACAACAGGGAAAACACTATTGTCAGTGCTTCTCTGTTGTTCATAGGGTTTTCAATGGCAGATTGATTTTTGGGAGGGGGTTGCCAGGTCCTTCTCCCAAGCCTACAGCTTCTGGTGTTCCCAGGCGGTCTCCCATCCAGGTACTAACCAGGTCTGACCCTGCTTAGCTTCCGAGACCTGACGGGATTGGATGCCACAGGGCTATGGCTGCAGGCTTAGCTACAAAGAGCCAAGTAAAATTGTGCTAGGGAGTGAGGTCTTGTGAATAGAGTGTTTCTGTATATGTGTTTTGAGACACAGTTTTGCTGTGCAGTCCAGGCTGGCCTGAACTTGTGATCCTCTTGCCTCAGTCTCCCAAGTGCTAAGATTATAGGTATGAGCCACTTTGTCCAATTCATTATTCTCTTGTATCATATCTAGCAATATGTCCAAGCCTGCTATTGTAAATATCTTTTCTTTAAGTGTGATTATAAAGTAGATAGTCTTAATATTTATAAAATATTTTTACTACAAAGTGTACATATTTATTCAAGTGAATGTAAGGATACTAAAGGAAAGGAAAAAGATCCATCTCAGGTAGGTCCTAATTCAAAATTGCCTAAGGAAAACAAAATTGCCTTATTTTAGTTGGTATGTTTAATTTACCTGAAATGTCTGCTGCTTCCCCACTGCCGTATCTCATCTTCCATGTTCGGACGCTGCAATAGTTCCAGCAAACATCCTTCCACACTCACATCCAGAAGAGTTTATATTCCCAGGGGCTCACAAACGGGTCCCAGGATTCACCCTGGTTTGACCAACTTTCGATTCATGACATCCCTGACCAGTCACTGCGGCCAGTGGGATTGCACAGGCCCTCTGCACAGGCTTGGGTCTCACATCCTGCCTCTGCATTTGAGGTAAAGTACCTCTCTCAAAGCATGGGACATGAATGAGAGAGGAGGATTTTTATGAAAAGAAGGAAGAGTAACTTCACATAGCCCAAAAAAAACCAACCCCTACCCAAAAGGGTTTAAAACACTGATGAAGATCAAAGAACCCAGCCTTCAGTATGGATTGCACTTCAACATCAAGAAAACAAAAATCCTTACAAAAGGGTCAGTGTGCAACTTCATGATAAATGAAGAAAAGATAGGTTGTCCATGATTTTGCTTTACTTGGTTCTACAACCAACACCCTCAGAAGCTGCAGTTAAGAAATTAAAAGAAGCATTGCATTGGGAAAATCTATTGCAAAAGTCCTCTTTAGCATGGTGAAAAGTAAAGATGTCACACTGAAGACGAAGGTGCGCCGGACTCATGCCATCGTATTTTCAGTAGCATCATATGGTTGTGAAAGCTAGACCTTGAATAAGGGAGACAGGAGAAGAATTGATGCTTTTGAATTACAGTGCTGGAGATGAATATTGAATATACCATGGACTGCCAAAAGAACCAACAGATCTGTCCTAGAAGAAGTGCAACCAGAGGGCCCTTTGGAAGCAAGGATGTCTAGACTATGTCTTATGTATTTTGGACATGTGGTCAGGAGGGACCAATCCCTGGAGAAGGACATCATGTTTGGGAGAGTGGAGGGTCCATGAAAAAAAGGAAGACTCTCAACTAGATGGATTGACACAGTGACTGCAACAATGGGCTTAAACATAAAACAGATGGCACTGGGTGGGGGAGTGTTTCAGTCTGGTGTTCATAGGGTTGCTAAAAGTCAGACCCAACTCAAGTGCACCTAGCAACAATAATAACATTTCATTATAAATTTGTACTATAACTCATTCAGCTAATCACCTACCTATGGACATTTAGGAGTTTAGGGAGTAGTTATAATTAGAAATAATGTTTCATTGAACATATTTGTACATAAATCTGGATTTATTTGTTCAAGTTTATCTCTAGATGGAAATCTTTTACTGAACCAAAGAGGATACATGTTTAAAATGTTAACAGAGAGCCAAGAGTGATATTACACACCTGCAGTCCCAACACTTGGAAGGCTGAGGTGGGAGGATACGGAATTCAAGGCCAACCTGGGTACACAGTAAGACCCTGTCTCAAAAAATAAGTAGGTAAAAAAGTCATAAATAAAGTTAATTGATGTGTTAAAAAAATATAAATAAAATTAGAGTTCCAGCATCTGACCTCCTACCTACCATATGTGGGAATGCCTGGGCCACATTATATCTTTGCAATTTTGTTCAGATTGTCACTGAAAAGCATTTCATTTTTCTTTTATTTTCCATGTCCTATATGCTCACTGGCTAAATGGATTGTTATCTGTGAATTACCTGTTTCCATGTTCATTTTTCTTCTGGGTACAAAATGTCATTACATTCTTAATATATTAATAAAATTAGCATCTAATCTACTATATTCACACTTTCCTTAGACTTTTGACTCTTTTCTATGATATTTTTGTCTTATCAAGCATTAAAGCTCTATGCATTTCAATTTATCAATCTCTTTTCCTTTGAGTTTCTTAGCTTGGTATGTTTCTTAGCAATCACTTTGTTTTCTTGTTAGGTGCCATGGAGTCAGATCTGACTCATAGCAACCCTACATATGACAGAATGAAACACTACCCAACACCATGCCATGCACACAATCTTTTTATGTTTGAGTCCAATGTTGCAGGCACTATGTTTCTTCTCATTCTGAATAGTGCCACATCAGCAAAAGGAGGTTCCAGGGGATTTACTCCATTCCCAACATTAATGGTGACTCTACTTTGAGGAGGCAAGTGTTCCCCAGTTGTCTTTTGAGTGCCTTCCAGCCTGGGGGGGAGCTCATTTTCAGCATTATATTGACAGTTGTTGCTGTTAGGTGCCATCAGCCGACTCCTAGCAACCCTCATAGTGTTTTCAATGATTGATTGTTTCAGGATTGCTTTGGGAATGAATTGCCACATCCTTCTCCTGCTTTTGCAATGCTGGGAATTGAACCTGAGTCCTCAGAAAGTAAGAAGCAGCACGCTACCAACTGAGCTAAACCCCAGCCAGTATTTGGCAGTGCTTCCCTGCTATTCATAGGGTTTTCAATGGCTAGTTGTTTTGGGAGTGGGCTGCCAGGTCCTTCTCCTTAGTCTCTCTTAGTCTGGAAGCTCAGCTAAAACCTGTCCACCATTGTTGGCCCTGCTGGTATCTGAAATACCTGTGGCATAGCTTTCAGCATCATAGCCACATGCAAGCCCCACAGCACAACAAGCTGACAGACAGTGGGGGAATTTCCATCCTTTAATGGCCACTTTTCCATTTAAGTCATTGACCCATCTGAAATTATTGTTAATGTCGAGATGTGACAATCAGGAATCATTTGCTTCTCTCTCCTTCCAGGTTTATAATAGACAGCGTGACATGTCTTGGGGTGGCCATGTAACTATCTCAGGAATCCCTTGTGAGTGGAAGTGATACAGGTCACAGCAGGTCAATGCCAGACCTTAATTTCTAAGGCCAGACCTTAGTTTTCACTATACTGCAACATCTGGTCATACTTGAGATGGTAACTATTCCATCAGCTGGAGTCTCTGAATTAATAGAATCCACAGAAGTCTCCTGACAACCATGAGCAAAATAACAATAATAATTATGTTTATTTAAAAATATTCTTTAAGCTGGGCACCATGGCACATGTCTGTAATCCTGCAACAAGGAAGGCAGAGGCAGGAAGATCACAAATTAGAAGCCAGAGGAAGACTATATAACTTAGCGAGACTCTGTCTTAAAATAAAAAATAAAAAAGAGGCTGGAGGGTGCAGCTCGGTGGTAGAGTATTTGCCTAGCAGGCCTGAGGCCCTGAGTTCAACCCTCCAGTACTGTAAAATAAAATATAATATAATATAAAATAAATAGTCCTTAATGTCTGGTTGCTTTCCAACTGTAGCACAATCCTTTCCATCCCACCTTTTCTCTTCGGCACAGTTTTGTAGCAGATGGTGCCGATGCCTGTGACATCACTCCCCTGTAGCATTTTCACTTGGCGCAACTTTTGCCTCTAGCTCCAGCAGCATTTTATTGAAGGTATCCTCTCTCTGCTGCACCTCACATTGCCACCTGTTCAATAGGTTGGAAGGTGCTGGAATGAATGCCTCCAGGAGCAACTCTCAGGCAATGCCTGGAGAGTGCTGGGGTATAAATACTGCAGTTCCTGGACCTGTTGGGTGGGATCACTGTAAGCCAGAGTCCCTTACATGGCTTCCGGAAATTTCTCAGGGAGATCCTGCTCCACTTGCTTCCTGAAACTGGAAGCCATTTTGATGATGTTCTTCACACGCAACCAGGCCTTCTATGTTTCACTCACGCATTCTCCTACCTTTGCCTTCTAACAAATTACTTGGACTTAAAAGCTTTTCTCCCTGCTTCTCAGGTCACCCACACAAAGTCCAGTTCAAACAGCTCACGTTTGAGGTCATGTTATTTGGAGAAAGCAACATAAGAACAGGTCTAGACGTAGAAAAACAGATAATGCATTTGAACAATGGTGAGCTTTCTGATTTGTTGTATAAAATTGTGTGTAAAGGAAAATAGCATGGGCTATAGCGGGGAAAATAAATTGTCAAGATCATAAAGGATCTTGAATGATAAGCTGAAGTATTTGGACATTTAATTACATAGATTCATAACCTATTGTGATGTGGAGCCTTGCTTTCATTCTCTCATATTCTCTCCATATTCTTTTAATCTCCCTAACTATGGATCAGACAGAAAAGGTCATGCAGCCACTCAATACAAAAAAGCAAATAGAAGCCATAGACAGTTTATCATACAATTACTTGATAATATCAAGCTGTAGAAGATTTGGTCTATTTGTTGTTGTTGTTGTTGTTAGGTGCCGTCGAGTCGGTATCCAACTCATAGTGACCCTCATAGGGTTTTCAATGGCTGACTGTTTCGGGATTGCCTTGGGAGTGGATTGCCAGGTCCTTCTCCCATTTTTGGGGTGCTGGGAATTGAACTGTAGACCTCAGAGACTGCAGTGAAGCGCTCTACAACTGAGCTAAATCCCAGCCCCGATTTGGTCTATAGCAGCTCACTATTTCTAACATACAATGTGTACTATCCCATCTTTCTGCTATAAAGACCATATAATACATTATTCCTTAAGAGTCATTAATAAAAGTTCATACGCAAAAAAAAATCTGACTTAAGAACTTGAAAGACGCAGGGCTATTTTCTACGCATTAGAATTTAGCAAGCACAAATTCATGAAGAAGGGAGTGAAAAAATTACAGATTGCTTAGTCTGATATATCAAAAGTCTTGAGATCCAGGTCTTTAAAATGCAGCCAATGGTAATCCTACGAACACTGAATACACCCCAAAGGACACAGCATCTAGCCTCTTTATGATCTTAACCATGTCATTTCCTGGGACTTGGTTTTTGTATCTCTAAAATGATGGGTTAAGACTAGAAGAGCACCTAGAAATTTTGCTCCTTAAAAAATTCTAAACTTCCAAATACTTAGGTGGTATATGCTTTATTGGAAAGCAGAAAAAGCCTATCAAATACATCTCTACATCATTATCTGGTTCTGCAACTCCAAATTTTTGTGGTACTGGACATGTACTATCTCTCTTGTCTTAATTGGCCTCCTCCTCTCTGTTTGCCTTTCTTTCCTTTACACCCCTAGAAAGATGATATACAAATATTTTTCCCTAACCACTGGGTTTAAATGTTGTCCCTGACCTCAAGAAAACTGGAGCTACCTTTTTTGTTTGCTAATGATGATTGGGTCTTAAGGTTCAATAAGCCCTTCGAGTCTATTGGGAAAAAAAAACAAAGAAAAACATAGCTTTAAAAAGAAAGGAACTTTTTGAGGAAACTCCACCATGGTTTTCATAGTGGCTGGACTAATCTGCGTTCCCACCAACAGTGTGTCAAAAGTAGAACTTCCATGTGATCTCACCATACCACTTCTGGGTATATACCCAAAAGAATCAAAGTCAACTTATTACAGAGACACCTGCACACCCACATTTATTGCAGCACTATTCACAATAGCCAAGTTATAAATTCAGCTTATGTGTCTATCAACAGATGAATGGATAAAGAAAATGTTGTATATATACACAAAGAAGTTTCACTCAGCCATAAAGAGGAACAAAATTATGTCATTCCCAAGAAAGCAGATGGAGCTGGCGATTTTCATCTGAAGTAAAATAAGTCAGTCCTGCAAAAACAAGTTCTGGGGATCAAACCTGTGTCCTCAGAGCATACAGAGCAGTGCTCTACCAAGTGAAGTGAGCTAAACCCTAGCCCAGAATGAAATACTCCCCAACACTGTGCCATGCCCAGCACTATTGTCAGTGCTTCTCTGCTATTCATAGGGTTCTCAACAGCAGATTGTTTTGGGAGTGGATTGCCAGGTCCTTCTCAATCCACTCCCGAAGCAATCCCGAAACAATTAGTTAATGAAAACCCTAGGAGGATCACCATGAGTCACACCTGACTCAAGGGCACCTAACAACAACAACAACAACAAAGACAAGTATTGAGTGTTTTCTCTCAGATATGGAAACTAAGAAGAAAAGTAGGATATGAAACTAAAAGGAAGGCTAGTAGGGATAAGGAAGGGGGAAGAGGAAAGGAAGTGGGGGAGTAGAGAAGAAAGAGTACTGGAAAGGGTGAAGATGACCCAAGTACATTATGAGCATGTATGGAAATGTCATGATGGAGCCCCTCCAGACAATTAACATATGCTAATAAAAAAGAAAGATCACCTCCAAAGACTCCAAAAACTTGGGGCAGAGGTCTGCCTAAAAGGATTGCCAGATAAAGATCTAAGAGCTTAGAAATTGCCAAAAATGCTGAGGTCCCTTCATCTAAGAAGACTGTAACAAGATCTATTAAATCTGTGGTTAGCCAACCCATGAGAAGGGAAAGGGGTCCTTTGGTCACCACTGTCAGCATCCAGGGACACCGCAGCTCTTCCTATCAATGCAGTCACAAGAACTAACCTGGTCAACCTCTAGTAGTTAAGGTGTTAACCATCTAATAGGAAGGAAATGAACCTGACCACACTCTACGAAGCTTTGCTTAGAACTTATCTGACTATGACTTTGGTAACTCCATTCTCACAACCCAGGATATACACACGCCAATGGAGATACGAAAGAGGAAAATGGCATCAGCCATCAAAGCTTAATGTGAACTAAGACCTGGAAGCTTTTAAGTCTCAAAAACCAGAATATACCTCCAAAAGTGTAAAAATCCATGCTTATTTACATTTACTACTTATAGTTAACCTTTTCTTATTGTTGTTAAATCCATTCGCAATTCTCTTCTAAGAAGGATCTCTCAATTTGAAGCTGAATTGGTTAAATTTTAACAAAACATACATTTACCTAAGTTAAGAACAACTTGTATGCACATTACCAAAAAAGCACTGATATAACTCAGAGATAATATAGCAATTCTTGATGTGCCATTAATTGAATTAACATTTTCAAAATATTTTTATTGGTGAGAAAGTCACATGAAGTAAGAAATTTTTTGAATGCAAGAAAATATAGCAGTACCCAAATGATTCAATATTTATTTACTCACAATTAATTCAAAGCTCAGTTAATATCTCCCATGAGAAGAGCATCTCAAGAATGCAGAAGTCTGGGTTGTGAAATTGATACCTTTCCACCATGAATTAATGAGCATCTTCAGATTTGAACAGGTGTCTGTTGAGAAAGTTCAGCTTTTACTGACCTAAGGCAGCAGGAAACTGGCCAGCTAAAGTTCCTCTGATCTGTTCTCAGACTACAAATCAAAACTCAAAACACAATTTGAAATGATAGTTTTTAGAGTTTTATCATTAGCCCAATATTACTGTATCTATTAGGGAAAAGGAGGGCTGAGGAACTCAAAGAATAAAATCTACTTTTGCAGAGTATCTGAGATGACAGCTATGGAAGGAATTTTCCCATTACTAGCAAAGCTAGGGGGGAAAAAATCTTTGTTTTGTTTTTTTTGTTGTTGTTGTTGTTATTTTTTGCAGAATTTGCAAAAACAATAACTTTAAATCAGCCCTCCCGATCTACCACAGCTCTGGGTAATTATCCCCAATAGGTCCCTTTAGTGAGTCAGTTTCTATTTTTTTCTTCAAGAGCAGTTTCTTTTTGACATTTTTATGCAGTCTTTCTGTTTGCTAAAATAACAGAAATCTCCTGTTACAAAAGTATCAACAACTGTTGGGGATTTTGTTTCTCCAGGACTTAGCTCTCTAGCCTTCTGACTTGGTGGCAACATGGCAATCTGTGTTAGGAATTTCATGCAAATCCTTCTTCCTTAACTGACTAATGAAACTGAAAAGACTAGTCTGCTGCTCTATTTAATTGTCAAACACCTCTCCTGCATACCTAAAGTTGCTTTGTGATTCTTGCAAGATTCTTTTCTTTTCTACTGGGATCTTAAAGAATCTATTATAAGCCAAAAATAAAACTCAAACCCTGCTTCCAACCAAGACAGAGAAATAGGGACCAATATACTCTCCTACCTGGAACAATTTTTAAAATAGACAAAATATGTTAATCAATGGTTTTCAAGACACTCATCAAACAATGAAGGGGACAGATCCCTGAGATGTGAGAAACAAATGAACTAAATGCTATGACTTCTCTCCCTTAATATCTTAGGGGAGCGTCCAGGACACAGACAAGAAGGGGGAGTCCTGGTGGAGTGTAGAGGTCTCAGTGAGGCGAGGAGATGCAGTAGAGAGTGTGAAGAAAGTAAAGCCGCTAGAATTCACAGCAGAGTACCTTAACAGAAAGAGCTGCACAAAGGAAGAAATCCAGATCTCTTCACAATGTCTCTTGAGTATTCGGCTGAGATCAGACCAGTGCATTCATGTAAGCAAACTGAGGCCAGAGAAAGAACCACCCAAAAGAATGGAAGGTCATGGGGACAATCTAGGCAGGGAATAGTGCCCAGAGCCACAAGGCAGACTGGGAAATCTCAAGGTGTGCAATGCATCGAGAATAATACTCTGAAGAGTCTTGTCTCAGTAGTGGAGAATAATTAGTTTATGACCAACACTACTCTGGTCTCCCTAGCAATTCTTAAAAGCGAGACCAGGAGTCAAACTGTTTTCAAGTAACTTAACTGTGCCCCAGAGCATAGCTCAACAATATTTATAGGAACACAAAAATATTCAGCATCCCACAAGGTATAATTTACAATATCTGGCATCTAATCAAAAACTTCCAGACACACAAAGAAACAGGAAAATATGATCCATAATGAGGAGATAAATCAATCAATTGGATCTGATTAAGAACTAAGCACAGATGTTGTAGTTAGCAGATGAGGATATTAAAATGGTTATTATAACTGTACTCCATATGTTCAAAAAGTTAGGCAAAAACAAGAAGATTCAATGCAAACTTGTAGTGATTAAGACAAAAATGTGTGAGATGAAAGATACACTTTCTAGGATTAAGAGCAGATTAGACATTGCAGAAGAAAAGATTAGTGAACTTGAAGGTATAGCAACGGGAACAACCCAAAGTGAAACACAGAAGATGTAACTTTTAAAAATCAGACAGAGGTGTGGGACAGCTCAGACAATCGAGTATACAAGTATTTGGAGTGATAATAAGAGGAAATATTTGAAAAAATTATGGATGAAATTTTTCCAAATTTGCCAAAAACTAACAACCCACTAACCTCAATAATACCTTAGAAAGATAAAGAAAACAACACCAAGGCACACAATAGTTAAATTTATCAAAACCAGTGATAAACAGAAAACCTTAAAAACAGTAGGAAACAAAAACATGGTATATATAGAGGCACAAAGATAAGGATAACAACAGATTTCCATTACAAACAATGTTGTTGTTAGGTGCCATGGAGTCTGACCCAACTCATGCTGACCCTTTGCACAACAGAACAAACACTACCCAACACTGTGTCATGCACACAATCTTTTTTATGTTTGAGCCATTGTTGTAGCCACTATGTTTCCTCTTATTTTGAGTCATGCCACATCAGCAAAAGGAGTTCCCAGGAGCTTTACTTCATTCCCATCATTAAGGTTGACTCTACTTTGAAAAAGAACTCTTTCCTAGTCATTTCTTGAATGCTTTCCAGCCTGGGGCAATCATTTTCCAGCACTATAGTTGACAGTGCTTCTCTACTATTCATAGGGTTTTCAATGGCTAAATGTTTCCAGAATGGGCTGCCAGGTCCTTCTTCCTAGTCTGTCTTAGTCTGGAAGCTCACCTGAAACCTGTCCACCATGGGTGGCCCTGCTGGTATTTGAGATATCAGTGGCATAACTTTCAACATCATAGCAACACACAAGTTCCTATAGTGAGACAAGCTGACAGACACATGTAGGTTATAAATAATGCAAGAGGGAAAAAATCCCAGTAGGTAACATCTTTACAGTGTTAAAAGAAAAAAAAATGTCATTCTAAAATTTTATACCCATTGAAAATGTCTTTGAAAAATGAAAGCGAAATGAAGACTTTTCCAGACTTACAAAGTCTGAAAGAGTGTATCAGTTTAAGAATTTTGATAGGTCTCTAACCAGACTAATTAGAAGGAAAAAAGGAAAATATACATTGTCAGTAGCAAGAATGAAAGTAGTAATACTGCTACAGATTTTGTAAATATCAAAATGGTACCAAGAGAATATCATATTCAACCTCTTACCAATAAATACTACAATTTAGGTGCAGCAGATAAATTGCTTGAAAGACACAAACTACCAAACTCACTCAAGAATACGAAGCAGGGCCAGGTAGCACACGCCTATAATTCCAGCTGCTCGGGAGGCGAAGGCAGGAGGATTGCAAGTTCAAGACCAGAGGCAGTCTGTGTAATTTAGTGAGACCCTGTCTTAAAAAGTAAAAAAACGGGCTGGGGGTGCAGCTCAGTGGTACAGCACTTGCACCAGCACTTACTGGGGGTTCAACCCCCAGTACCACAAAAAAAGAAAGAAAGGAAGGAAGGAAGGAAGAAAGAGAGAGAGAGAGAGAAGAAAACAAAAATACTAGACAACATGTATAGCCCTCTACCAATAAAAGAAATTGAATTAGTAGTAATTGAATTTCCCAAAAAGAAATGCTGGATCCAGCCTGCTTCACGGGATAGTTCCATCAAAGATTTAATAAGAAATAATACCAAGTCTGCACAACACTTCCAGAACTTTCAGATAATTGAAAAGGATGGAATATTCTCCAAACATGAGAACAATATTACCTTGATATCAAAAAAAAAAAAAAAAAAAGATGAAACTATTACAAGAAAACTGCAAACCAATATATCCCTCCTGATACTATGTGGTAAAGTTCTTACCACATTTGAGCAAATCAAATACAACATTGTACATCATGACCAACTGTGCAAGGTTGGTTTTACAACAGAAAATGTATCCATATACTGGAACATAATAACAAAGATACAAACAAAAGAAAGATAAGCTATATGAACAGCTCAGGAAGTATAGAAGAAAGCATTTGACAAATTTCAATATGCATTCCTAATTTTAAAAAAGCTCTCAGGAGGCTAGAAATAGGAATAAAAAGGAACTTTCTCAACTTGATAAAGGGCGTCTACAAAAATATAGCTAACTTTAAATACAGCTTTAACTAAGATAGGAACAAAGCACGATACCCACTCTTATCGTGTCTCTTCAACATGAAATTGGTATTTTCAGTCTGCAATAAAGCAAGAAAAAGAAATATAAAAGCACTCAAATTGGAAAAGAAGAAATAAAACTGTCACAAATGCCATAATTGTTCAAATAGAAAATCCACTACAATCTATAAAAAACATTACTATGACTCTTAAGTGAGTTGAAGCAATGTTTCAGGATAAATGATCACCATACAAAATCTATTGTATTTCTATGTTAGCAATGAATCATCAGAATTTAAAATTTTAAGAAGTAATGCCATTAAAAATTACATCAAAAAATGAAATGATTAAAGGTGCGAATATTCAATGTACTGAGAAACACAAAACATTACTGAGAGTAATTAAAGAAGACCTAAACAGTGAGACATTCTATATTCATTCATTGGTCAGAAAATTCAATAATCCTAAAAAATCCATTCTCCCCAAACCAATCCATAGATTTAAGACAATCCCAATTAAAATCCTAGCAGGTTTTATAGAAATTAACGAACTGATTCTAAAATTAATATGAAAATTCAAGAACCTAGAATAGCCAAAACAACTTCAAAAAAAGATGAGCAAATTTAGAGATCTAACACTTATTATGAAGCTACAATAATCAAGACAGTTTGGTAGTGATGTAAAGATAGACAAATATACGAATGGAACAGAAGAGAGCCCAGAAATAGACCCACACATATACAGACAAATGATTTTGACAAAGTTTCAAAGGAAATTCAGCAGGGAAAGATTAGTCTTTTCAACAAATGGTGCTAGAATAATTGGATATATACATATGCAAGAAAAAAATAAATGTTGATCCATATCCCACACCACAAAATTAACTTAACTGAATCATTGGCCTAAATGTAAAACTTTTAGGAGAAAACTTTTGCAACTTTGATTAGGTAAAGACTGCTTATATATGATGCCAAAATCACGGTCTATAACAGAAAACATTGATAAAAAATTTTAAGACCTCTGCTTTTTGAAAAACATTGTGTGAAGAATGAACATACAAGCTACAGATTGGGAGTAAGTACTTGTAAATCATTTATTCGATTAAGGACTTGGATCCAAAATTCATATTTAAAAAAGGAACAACTCTTAAAACTCAAAACAAGCAATGGGCAGAAGACTTGAACAGACACCTTACTAGAGAAAGTATATGGAAGGCAAAGAAGAACATAAAAAGATTCTCAAAGATCTTCCTCAACAGCATTAAATTAAAAACCACAAGAAAATAGCATTGCAGTCCTATTGTTAGGTCCCCTGGAGGCAGGTCCGACTCATAGCAACCCTCATAGGGTTGTTTCGGGATTGCTTCGGGAGTGGATAGCCACATCCTTCTCCTGTTTGTGCTATACTGGGGATCAAACCCAGGTCCTCAAAGAGTGCAATGCAGCACTCCACCTGCTGAGCTAAATCGCAGCCCTATGTGTATATATTGTTGTTGTTGTTGTTAGGTGTCATGAAATTGGTGTCTGATTCATAGAGATCCTATGTACAACAGAAAAAATACCATTGTTGTGTTTCTGTGCTATTCATAGAGGTTTTCAATGGCTGATTGTTTTGGGGGAGTGGATTGCCAGGTCCTTCTCCCAAGCCTACAGCACCTGGTGTTCCCAGGCCATCTCCCATCCAAGTACTAACCAGTCCTGACCCTGCTTAGCTTCTGAGATCTGACAGGATCAGATGCCACAGTAGTATGGCATGTGCAGTAGGACGGCTGAAAAGATGGTGTTAATCAAATGAATGCTAGCATCACCAGGTAACAGGAAGGACAGTCAAAGAAAATGGTGGTGGTACGGTTGTCTTTCAAGAAGCACAAGACCATTTTGAGGTGGCAATTGAAATTCGAGATCATTGTGGAAGTATGACAATGGAGGTGTGAGGGTGCAACAGAGCCTCCAACACACCTAACAACTGCACGCATTTGTGATAAGTTCGAGACTCCCAGTACAGTTGCCCAAGCTGTAGTTCTCCGTAATCAGAAGGGTTCGGACGCTAATGGTAACCACCTTGACCATATCTTTAACTGCAAAAGTCAAATATTAATTTGTATCCATCTTTTGTTATCAGTATATATTGTGTATCACAATTTTAATACATTTTCTTCTTTCTTAAAACGGGTATACATATTTGGCACTCCTTTGTATATGTATACATTTACGCCACGTTGTAACAAATGTGAATTACCCATAAAATGCACTTTTGCATATACGCAATGGCATTTGAGATCTTTGTCTTTGAGGGAGAAGGGACAAAAATGAAAAAGAGAGTTCTCATTTAGAAGCAAACTAAAGACCAGTGTGTATTTCTCCCCTGGTACAAACAATTAATATGATAGGTTTCCAGGCATTCTTTTTTTTTTTTTTCTTTTTTTCTTTTTTTCTTCACAGTTCCCCTCTGTGGAAAGCGGCAGGTGCGAAGCAGCTGTGCTCAAGGTGACATGTCATACATTTGCACCATCGGCAGACCGGGCTCCCATCTTTTCTTCCTTCTCATTTCTTTCCTCTTCTTTCCTTTCCTTTCTAATTTGAGTTTATAGGATTTCACTCCAGTATTCAACAGCCTTTTTGGCCAGGGAACACTTACTTCCGTCCAACTTAAAACCCTCATGTTATAATAGCAAAGAGGTTTCTTTTTTTACTCTACTACATAGAGATTCGAGCACAGCTGGTCAATCTATTCTGCGTTAAAAACTTCCATGAACTTGAAAATTATTACATTTGCTCTCCGTCTTCCCTTCTCGGGGCCATAGAATAACCTCCGCTCATTTGCAATAACATTTCTTAGTTACAAACTATATGATCATCTGTTCTCCCTGCATGCCCTATTCCCATTTCTCCTGTCCCCCTGAACTGAACCCCTCACTTAATTATGAGGCTGCCCAGTAAGGAGCGTAAGAAGGGAGAAATGTAACTGTGGACATGGTCTTTGCACAGAACAGAATTTGCATCTTGGCTTGTCGCTGAACCTTTGAGAACATTCCTACAAATTACTGAACATTTCAGTTCTTTCCTGTACAAAATAGTGATAACTCACGGACACATTGTGAGAATTAAATATCCTGCCACACAGACAAAATAAAAGCTTTTGGGGTGCTACAAATGCTCTATAAATGTTTGTGATGGTGTGCCAAACACTGCGGATCCTCTCTCAAGATACCCTCAAATTCTTTTACTCTGTTCTGGATTCCTTCCCTGATGTCTAACTTCTCCTTCTAATGGTCTACCCATTTGTCTCTTCTTCAGGGAGGTATCCTAAGGCTGTTGAGGGAGAAGGACCTTGAAATTTACATAACCTTGGGTGGGGGGAATCCTTAGCAGAGACTGGTAAGGCAAGAGTTTGAAAGCCAGCTTCCTTCTGATTGCCTTGTGATTGACAAATTAACTTAGGCCCCAGGGATCCTGTATGAGGACCAGGCCAACCCTTCCTGCTGAGATCCTTGGTATGAAGCAGCACACTTTGCTTGGCTTCTTTTATCCAGGCCTGATGCCTCCACTCCCTTGCTGATTTCTTCTGGGACTTCTTCCTTAATAACCTTGTATAGGAATCCTTATCACAGAATCCGCTTCAGGGTAAGCGGTAAGGCGATTACGGATATAATTATAGTTCTCACTTCCTCATAGTGCAAGTGGTTCAAATGCCTCAGCTTAAGAGAGATAAAACTGATATTTGCCCAGGTGGACAGATGCTTTGAAAAAATCAGGCAACTTCCTTAACTCATGATGCCATGGACAACTGTTGAGCAGAGTGAATTATTTAGGGAATTACCAGAGGTAAAGGGTGTTTGAAACAGGTAGCATAGGCATTTGTAGAATAATTCACTCTTTAGAAATCGCTTCGCCATTCCCAACTTCGTTTCTGTACTGCTGATCCGGTGAGGTCTTTCCTAGCCTGTGGGCTCAATTCTGTGCTGCATTAGGAGAAGGGGTAGATATGGAAGAAGGGAAGATTAGACATATTGAAATATGTCTCTTCCCCTAGAGGAGAGCTAAGCCTCAAGACATGGTCTTGAGAAGTTGGAACAAGGTCTCTTACCAAGTTACTCGGGAAAAGGGGATAGCAGACTCGGCCACATGAGAAACAACCCAAGCCTACGGTGAAGTTGGAATGGGAAGAAAAGAGTTGAAGGTTTTATAGAGGCAAGGTAAGGGCAAGAATAATGATGAATGTTCAAGAAACAGCCATGGTAGTTGCTGGCCAATCCTTTGGACCATGGTGTGTGTGGTGGGGCAGCATAACAAGTCAGCTTAGATGTCCACACACAGAGATTTGAGAGCTAATGACCAGCCAGAATGGGAACCTGTCCACTCCCAAGGGGAGTTCATTAAAGGACTTAACACAAATTCATTGTTCCTATTCAGTGCTAGTCTTATCATGTTTCTACTTTCCCCGCTGTGCCTCACTCCTCGGTTAGTCAGATACTACTGGCAAATCTACTGTCACTAACATAGAAAGGGAGATCAGATGGTCAACATGAATCAATATGTTGCATGCTCCTTCCTGTGCCGAGGGCCAGTGCCATGCTTGTCCTATGCCATCTGAACTCTGAGACAGCCTTCTCTTAAGTGGCTCCATGTCAATTAGCTTAAAATGCCAAAAACACAAGCCCAAACATGTGAATGAGTACTATTAATTTTTTTCTTACATATTTGCCTTTCCTGAGTTTCATGGGAGGTCTATATTTTTCCAGTTTTAAAGTTAATCCAATCACCGGACATGGTGCACACCTTTAATCCCAGCAACTCGGGAGGCGGAGGCAGGAGGATCGCAAGTTCAAGGCTAGAGGTAGCCTGTGCAACTTAGTGAGAACCTGTCTCAAAATACAAAGTAAAAACTGGGCTGAGAGTATGGCTCAGTGGTTGAGTGCTTGCAAAAAGCATGCATGAGGATCCATGTTCAACTCTCCAATACTGTGAAAAAAAAATTAATGCACTCATTCCTTCTCAATTCTCTCCTCCTTTACCAATTCTCATCCCAAGCAGATGGAGCTTCGGGCCTTCTAAATTGAAAGACAGGCTTTTGCTTTAGCCAAGATTACCCTCCACTCTGGAGCATAATTACACTTCCAATCAAAGCCACCCACACAACTACAACTCTATCTATTTTTTATTGGGTTTTTTTGTTTTGTTTTTATTCCCAAAAGATGTGTAAACACTTATTTTTCACTGGCTTTTGCTCTTGCCAGGCCACAGTATAATGAATACATTGAGCAAGCGAACCACACACTCCCAAACTTCTTACAAGGCCTCTTTTCCCCCGTTGTCATGGTTTCCACTGAAGGCAATTACCTATGGTAATACTATTTAGATAATATTCTGTTTGTTTGCTTACTTTTTTGTTTTAAATATCATACTATTTCAACACTTTAGTGTACAGGATGGTCGTGGAAGGAATTTAAAATTTTCTTCCTCAATATCTGATTCTCTCACTTCAACCTACTTTCAGACAAATGATTATATCTGGAAACATGTTCTTGCTTAATCTATAGAGCTTGGAGAGGTGTCTTGGATCACTGCAGACCTTGAGATCAACAAAAATACATTCTCCTAAAGGTCATTGATAGACTTTATATTGTTAAATGCAATGGCTAAATTCTATCTTGAAAAGTAAAGATGTCACACTGAGGTCGAAGGTGTGCCTGAATCATGCCATGGTATTTTCAGTTGCATCATAGGCTCTGAAAGCTGGACATTGAATAAGAGGGACAGAAGAATTGATACTTTTAAATTACAGTGCTAGACACAAATGCTGAATATACCATGGACTACCAAAAGAACCAACAGATCCACCCTAGAAGTGCAACCAGATTGCTCCTTGGAAGCAAGGATGTCTAGATTGCCTCTTAAATATTTTGGACATGTGGTCAGGAGAGACCAATGCCTAGAGAAGGACATGATGTTTGGGAGGATGTGGGGACAATAAAAGAAAGGAAGACCCTGCACTAATTGGATTGACACAGTGGCTACAACAATGGGCTTAAACTTAAAAAAAGATTGTATGCCTAGCACAGCGTTGAGGAGTGTTTCATTCTGTTATACATATGGTTGCTATGAGTCGGACCCAACTGGATGGCACCTACTAACAACCAACCAATATGCTGATGATATGCAAATTTCCATCTCCAACATGGCCTCTTCCCTCTACTCCAGATGCGTATGGTCAAGTGTTTACTCAGCAGTTCCATGTGGATATTTATAATAGACATATCAGTCTTAACATGACAACAGATCCAAAATCAGGATCTTTCCATATACTCCCTACAGGCAAAAGCACCTTCTCCAATCTTCATCATCTCAACTAATTGACTTAATTCTCCATTTTGCCAGTTACTCAGATCAACATCTTTGTGGTATTCATAATTCTACTCTGATTCTAACAGCCATCAGGAAATCCTCTTGTTCTCTAGCCATACCTCCCTGTATGCACTCAGTTTCATCTGATCAAATCCTATTGTCTCTTCCTTCAAAAAGTATCCAGAAAATAACTGTTCATAGCCCCTAATGTCCCCACTCTGGTTTGCCCTGTCTGGATAATTCCAGTAGCCTTCTAACTGATCTCCCTCCACCAAGCCTTGCATCTACTCTATCCTTCTCAGTCAACATAATATCCAGAGTGATCCTGTCAAAACAGAGATCTAACCATGTCAGTATTCTGTACAAAACTCCCAGTGGCTTCCCAAGCCCCTCAAAGCAAAAGACAATATGTTTTCAGTGCCTCACAAGGTCCTGCCTGGTCTACTTTCCATCACCTCTGTGATGTGATCTCCTATCACTCTTCTCCCTCATTGACTCTGTGCTAATAACCTCAGCCTCTTTGCCTTCCCTGCACAAAAATACCAGGCATGTCTCAGCCCCATGGCCTTTGTACTTGCTCTTCTGTCTGCATGGATTCACAATAGCCAAGACATACAAACAACCTAGGTGTCCATCATCAGATGAATGGATATGGAAATTGTGGTCCATATACACCATGGATTTTATTCAGCCATAAAGAAAGACAAAATTAGGGCATTTTGCTGGAAAATGGATGGACCTAGAGATCAGCATTTTAAGCAAAATAAACCATACTCAGGAAGATAAACATTGCATGGTTTCTCTGATATGTGGGAGCTAAACCTCAGTATATATTCAATATTAACATATATAAGTCATGAAAGTAGAAGGGGCCTATACAGGGAATGACAATGGACCAAAGAAAAGGGGAGGGGCAAGAAGAAAAAGCAATGGGAGGAAAGAGGAAATATCACTTATGTTGCCCATCAGGCAAAATTGAGATGTATATAGAGAGATAGATATAGACACAAACAAGACATACAAGTAGAAGAGGGACCATTGGTATGAAGGAAGGGTATGGGGGGGGAGGGCACAAGAGGAGAACAGGGAGATGACCATGAGCAATGTACAATGAAATGCATGTATGATAACATCATTATGAGACCCATTACGCTGTACATTGAAAATTACTAATAAAACAACAGCAACAACAAAAACACCTTCTCAGGGAGGCTTCCTCTAACTACCTAAAACTTCCTTCTTTCCCTTCTTTATTGCTTATTATCCCTTATCATGATCTCATTTCACTTAATTTCTTGACATATTTTATTTATTATCTGTCTCACTTACCAGAAGGCAAGATGAAAGGTGGTTGAAGTTCTTTCTGCTTTGTTCATTACTGAATCCCCAGCTCCCAGGGCCTGACTCATACTGTTGTTGTTGTTAGGTGCCATGGAGTCAGTGTCTGACTCATAGCAACTCTATGTACAACACATGAAACCCTATTGTCAGTGCTTCTCTGCTGTTCATAGGGTTTTCAATGGCTGATTATTTTTTAGGAGCGGGCTGCTGGGTCCATCTCCCAAGCCTACAGCACCTGGTGTTCCCAGGTGGTCTTCCATCCAAGTACTGTCCAGGCCAGATCCTGCTTAGCTTCCAAGATCTGACAGGATCAGACACCACAATGCTAAGGCTGCAGGCTGACTTATACTAAGTGTTCAATAAATATTTGTTGAATGAGTAATGCTCAATGAATATATAGATCATTTTATCTAGCCATCTCATTTATCTCAAACAAAAACAAAGGAGGCAAAATAAGAGTTGCCATGGAGACGGATACAAGAGTGGCCCCAGGAGGCCTAGGCCTGATCATTACTGAAGCCACACAAATGTGGTCCTAGAACCCGTGGCCTTGCGACCGCACCATTGCCACTCTCTGCACTGCTCACTCATTGGACGCACATGGCAGGGAAGAAATGGACTTGATCAAAATCATCAGGCAGGTCAGGCTGCTAAGGATTTATTTCAGGCTAAATTATCTGCTGAGGCTTTACCAAGCACTCATCCACGCAGGAGGTTTAGCAAGTTTACCACCCAGGAGTGATCATTTTATTAGGACCTACATCAGTGCCCCTTTCTTTCAGGAGTCCATAAACAGGAAGTTTCTTGACCTCCCTCTATTGAAAAAATTACGTGAATTCTGTTTTTAAATGAGTTTGTCTTAAGTGACGATAATGATCAGTCCCACAGTTTGGAAATTCAAATCCCTCTGCTTGTATTCTCTACCTTTTGTCTTTCTTCTTCATATAATTCTCCTCTTTTGTTATTGTTGTTGTTGTCTTCCTTCTCTTTTGTTATTATTATTATTTTTTTTTAATTTGGAGGTACATAGCAGGAATCCTACACAGTTCACCTGGGAGCTACAGAAAATTAGTCAAGGAGTGAAGCAGTATCCGCAATTTTATTACTCAGTAGAGACCAATTTGGACAACTTTTCAGAGCTGTGGCAAGTCTTCCAGCTTTGTTTGTTTGTTTAGGTGGTTGTCTGTCTGTTTCTCTGCTTCTCTGGCTCCACCATACCCAAGACTGGGGGAAAATTCCGTTCCCATATTGTATCACCTACAGGCATAGCGATACCTATAGGCACTGTGCGCACTTTCCTTTCATCTGGGGATTGCGGATATTACTATTAGGGTGTGGAAGATTTGTTTCATACAGGGAGTTATGCAGCATCTTCAGGGGATCTGAGACCTAGAAAACAGCAGTCCTATTCAAGGAAGACCATGTTACCAGGGAGCCCAGTTATCAATCAAAGTACCACAAAAATTAAACCGTCTCTTCGAACAGCAGTGGAAGCACTGTGGGCAATGAATTCTTAGGGGGTGGCAAAACAGATGAAATCCAGTCATCACATTTTACAACAGATCTGCTGCTTGATAAAGTACAACTGGAGAGCAGCCTGTGAGCAAGAAGGCCATTTCTAAGAATAAAATGAGTTTGTAAAAGATCCATTTGAATTATTAACTCCAAAAAGTGGCTGGAGAAGAAAACGGTTGCTGGTATCCCTGGCTTTTCCCCTCACATGTATGATTAGAACAAAGGGAGGCACAGAGAGCGGGGGAAGAAAAGGAAAGCAAATTTCCCTCCAACATAAGGAGGCACATTTTCACGCAGTGCCTCATTGATACATGGAGAGGCCACCTACCAGGTAAAGAAAAGCACCACGGCCATTGTGAGCGCAAGCAAGCAGATGCCGAGGCAGGGGAAACGACACTCATTTTCACCAAATATCATTTCTTTTTTTTTTTTTCTTTAATTTTATTCTTCTTCTTTTTTTTTTTTTTTTTTTTTTTTTTTTTTTTTTTTTTTTTTTTTTTTTTTTTTTTTTTTTTTTTTTTTTTTTTTTTTTTTTTTTTTTTTTTTTTTTTTTTTTTTTTTTTTTTTTTTTTTTTTGCTCGCAAAAGCATTGCTTTAATACCAAGGGGCCATATCTACCCTCTCCTCCTCTGCACCCATTTGATTTCCACTGGCCACTCCTAGGCACCCCAATGCAGATTCAATTTAAAAGACAAGCCATGCTGGAGGTCACAAGGAAACAACCAGGGCGACCCTGAGTGTCTCCTTCTCCTTCTGAAGGTGCGAATGGAGATAGATTCAACATGAGAAGACCATGTTGTGTTTTCCAACTTGCCATTTCCCACCACATCAATGATGTGATTTGAAATCTTTCTTCCGAGGCAAAGCATGGAAATCCGTTACCGCAGGTCACAGTGGTCAGTGCTCCCCTTTGGTTTTCTAAGCATGTTTTCTCTATGGGGTAAGAAGATAAACAGATGTAGACTGACTCCAGAAAATAAGACACGTAGTTATCGAGCCCAGGCCAGGGAAGGAAAACAGCTGTCCTGTTCCAGCTACTGGAAATGCTGGCATATCCTTTCTCCTCTTCCTCTGCAGGAAAGTGCCTTTGGGACCCTTCCAAGTTGGCCTCTTCAAATCCTTCCAATAGAAAACCCCAGAGTCTTCTCTAAAGATTTATACAGCATGATCTTTCAGAAAATGTGGCTCCAACCTGCCATAAACACTGCGAATCAGTAATGTCAAAGCATCCGGCATACTCCACTGTTAAAGATGCATTATTTTCATAAACAAAACAATTGAATGGAAGTTTAATTATATTTAGGACCATTAAAGACTAAATTACCCTTCTATTTCAAAAAAGGTGAGAGTAGACTTCATATCTCAAGTACTGCAGATCTGGTCAGAGCACTTTAAGAAAGATATAGTAGCCAGGTATGGTGGCTCACGTCTGTGATCCCGGCGACTGGGGAGGCTGAGGCAGAAGGATCGCAAGTTCAAGGCCAGAAGCAGCCTGTATAACTTAGCAAGACCCTATCGCAAGGTGAAAATGTTTTAAATGGTTTGAGGGAGCAGCCCAGTTGTAAAGCACTTGCAAATTATGTGAGAGGTCCTGGGTTCCACTCCAAATACCGGACACACACACACACACACACACACACACACACACACACACACACACAGAGACATAGTAAAAGAGCAAAGATAAGAAGAAAAAAGAGATGGGCACTATGGATGCGCTTAGTCTAAAACTCTGGAAGATGAGAAGTATATGGTCAAAAGTTACATAGTCATGAGTAAATTGACTTGTTCACCAAATTGTCATAACAGAACTAAAATATTTTAAAGTAGTTTTAGATTGAATTATTGGTACTGTTTATTGTTTTCCATATTATAGTTGAAGAAAATTTTTCATATAGCAGGGTAGACATAAATTTAGAAGGTTGATGTGTCCTATGAAGTTGTATACATGATCCAAAGAAGACTGAGTTTATTTTATTTGTATTTATTTACTCTATGTTAAGTACTCTTTAAGCACTTTTTAAAAATTGAATCCTTAATCTCCACAAAAGTCCAGTAAAGTAGGTATTCTTATTACCCTCGTTTTTCAGATGGAATTGAGACTCAGAGATGTTAAGTAACCTGCTCAATATCACACAGCTGCCAGGCATGGTAACACAAGTCTGTAATTCCAGTGACTCGGGAGGCAGAGGCAGGAGGATCACAAGTTCAAAGCCAGAGGCATTCTGCATAATTTAGCAAGACTCATCTCAAATAAAAAGTAAGAAAAAGGAGTTAGGGGTGCAGCTCAGTGGTGGAGCACATGCAAAAGTATGTATGAGGTCCTAGTACTGCAAAAAAAGAGAAAAAACCCTAATACCACAAAAATAAATAAATAAAAATAAAAATAGCTGCTAAGTGGTAGAGATCAAACCCAGAATTTGTGATTATAATTACTCCATTTCATGAATGTTCAGTGAGCCCATACTGAGTGCAAGGAGCTATACAAAGGTAAATATTTCCTTTCTTCAAAATGGCTACAGATAACAAACTGAAATGAAACCTGCCTGCAGCCCAAAGAAGCATGTGACAAGCCGGCTATCAGAGATGTTTGGAATGTGTGAAGCAACTCCATAATCCCTACGGGGTGTCCAAGGGGATCGGGAAGGGAGAGAAACAGAAGAGACCTTAGGAAGAGGGACCCACCGTGGCGATGAGGATTATTTTGAGTGAGCTTCAGAAATCACCATTCACATCTTGGGAAAAGATGTTTACTCAGTGGTAGGGTTTTGCCAATTTCCATGTGCTGTAGACTCAGGGAAGTTAGGTTTGTTTTTGGGAAAACCTTGAGGAGCTTTCTCAAAGCCAGATATACACCTACCCCCTGACCCAGCAACTCTACTCTTAGGTATTTTCCCAAGAGCATTGAAAACAGATGTCCACAAAAAGTCATTACAAGAATGTCCACAGTACTAAAATGTGGAATGCTTAGATGACCATCAACAGGAAAATGGTCTTATATTCAAAGGATGGACTATAACACAGGAATAAAAATGAAAAGAAAACTAAAGCAAAAGCCAGCATGCATGAATAGCAAAGACATTGTGCTAAGTGAAAATTGTTATTGTTTGGTGCCTTCAAGTCTTGTCTGACTCATTGCGACCCTCATGGGGTTTTCAATGGCTGATTGTTTCAGGATTGCTTTGAGAGTGGATTGCCACATCCTTCTCCCATTTTCAGGGGTGCTGGGGATAGAACCCAGGGCCTCAGAGAGCACAGAGCAGCACTCTACCAACTGAGTTAAGCCCCAGCTCCCTAGATGACATAGAGATACCTATTTATCAAAATTCACTGAAGGGCAATTACAGATTTGTAGATTCCACTACACATAAATTTTACCCCCCAAAAGAGAAGACTGAAAAATATTGAACTCTAGTGAAATATATGCAGGATTTAATATTCAGGAGCAATGCATACTCATCTCTACCATTTACTTTAAAATATATTAAAAAATAAGGTGGAGTGATGGATAGATATATAATAAAGTATATTAAAATGTTGGTTATAAACTCTATCTGGTATATCTATGGATATTTACTGCACTAGCATTTCAACTTTTCTGTATGTTTGAAATGTTTCATAATAAGATATGAAGAAAATGCAATTCAAACATATATGTATATGTATAGTGTGTGTGGCTGTGTGGCTGTGTTTAAGGGGGATTTAAAGATTTGAATTGCCTATAAATTAAAAATACACTGGGCGCCTGGCCACACCTATAATCCAAATAACATGAGAGGCTGCAGCAAGTGAGAACTCAAGGGAGGAGGCAGCCTGCGTAACTTAATGCGACCCTGTCTCAAGATAAAAAATCAAAAAGGGGCTGGGGTGCAGTTCAGTGGTAGAGCACTTGCCTAGCATGTGTGAGGCTGTGGGTTCAAACCCCAAGTACTGCAATAAATAAATAAATAAAATTTTTTAAAAAATACTTTGTGGAGAGGAAAGCTTAGAGTTTTTATCTTTGAAACTACTCTCCTTTATCGAAGGATAGAAGGAAATAGCCAGAACAGTAACACAATCACAAAGCATAGCAGAAGGTGGCTGTGAGTGCCACAAGGTATTTGTCCTGCCTGTATTTTAGAAATAATTTGACTATAACTTCAAATGCCTTCTGAATATAAAAATCAAAATAAAAACCTGAAATGGATAAACCAGGAATTTTAGAATAGGAATACATTGTCCAGGCAGGGCAGTGGGAATTTTTTAAAACATTTATTGTTCGTTGTGTAGAAAATCTGGAAAAGCTCTTAAGTGCACAGAGGAAGAAGGAACCGCCCAGGCACGATCCCACCATCAAAAGAAAACCACTAGTAATAGTCTGAGAAATTTTTTCCAATCATTTCCTTTTTTCTATTACTACAGCATTCAAATGATAAGCATAATATTTCGGTATTACATAAATGCTTCATGTAAATAAAAAGTTTTTCAAAAACAATTTTAAGAGTGGCATGTCATTGTAAATGAGAATGTTACATTTTATTATGGAAATGTGGGCACATAGGTTGGTTTTGCTTTGTTTTGCTGTAAAAAAATAATGTTGACAGGAAACATCATTGGGCAAAAAACTCTTCCCGTCCTTTTTGCTCTTAGCACAAAGAATTTCTGGAAATGTACATGTAACACGGTATCTTAGATGGCTTCTGGGTTAAGAAAAGTCCGCATGGACTCTCAACAGAGGGTTTTTTTTGCTACAGACAGTTTGATGATATTAAACATAAGTTGAAACTCCATTCCGTGTTTGCCAACATTCCAGCAGCTCATGGAAAAAGCCATGTCTACACCTGAAGTTGGACTGGGATTTAGCTCAGCTGGTAGAGCACCACTATGCACTCTCTTGAGGTCCTGAGTTTGATTCCTAGCACCACAAAAATGGGAGAAGGAGGTGGTAATCTACTCCCAAGGCAATCAGAAACAATCAGCCATTGAAAACCCTATGAGGGTCGCTATGAGTCGGACATGACTGGACAGCCCCTAACAACAACACCTGCAGTTCATGCAAACACACTTGTGCACCAGGCAAGGGATGGCACAGAAATGGGAGGTGATGAGCTCACAATGAAAGTGTCCCTTTCTTCCCCAACAAGGCAGGCGTGAAATACAATCTTGGATGCAAGAGCCTAGCATGGAAGAAGCCCTGAGAAAATGAATGATAGAGTCCCTCTTCTCCTGGTGCCAGGCAACACTGAAAGCCCTCCCAGCATGAGATACCACATAGTTGTTACGGAAAGAGGGACCTCATTAAAAGCAGTGGACATCAGACAATAAGGAATTTCTATTCCACAGCAGAAAAGGGTGTGAGCTGTGGACAGGTCCTCAGACATGGAGACTCACTGCAAAAGAACTTAATTAAACTCAAAGTATCCTGCAGGCAAAAGGACCTGGTGCAAGGTGAGAAAGATTCTTATCTCTCCTCTCTCTCTGCCTCAGCGAATGACTCAGGTCTTGTGATGTTTGGAGCTGGAGGGCACCAGCTGTAAAGAGCTGATGGGTAAATATTCAGAATTTTGCAAACCGGTTTGGTTACTTGAAATTGGCCATGAGGGGAAGATTTATAGCGTGGAAATCAGCAAATGCTATAATTCAGAGAGTTTTGGGGTTTGGGGTTTGTTTGTTTTTTGGGAGGTTTTTGTTTTTGTTTGTTTGTTTTGCCCTTGAATATCTGGTTTAGCAACTCCCCATACCTCAAGTCCAAAACTCCTTTTGGATTGCTCCCCCAAATTCAAGACCCAGTATTGCCAACTGCATTCAGAATGTCTCTATTTACTTTAAATTCATTAGGTTCAAAAGAGAAGGCATCAAATTCTCTCTCCCAGGTATGATCATCCCAGAGTGTTTTGTATTTTTGTTAATAATCTGCCACCTTCCCAAATACCAGCACTCAGACCTCATAATCACGTTGTTGTTAGGTGCCATCAAGTTGGACCCGACTCATAGCACCTCTATGTACAAGAAATAAAACACTACCTGACACGGTGCCATGCCTGCACTATCATAATCATAGTTGACACTTTGTTGTTGCTGTTGTTGTTGTTCTTACTTTACTCACTAATAAACACAAAGAGAAAAAAGAGGTGGAGAATTATTCAAGTGGCATTAATTTCTTAACACATTATGTGAGCCCATGTGATAAACCCTTTAAATACATCCTCACATCTCCTGAGAGAAAATATTATTTCAGTTCTGTAAAGGGAAAAGAAGTTCAAAGAGATTGTTACTTACCAAACTTTTACTGCTAAGAGTTTGCAGACCTAAACTTTGCATCTGGAGCCCTGTGAATACAGGACTCACACTAGGCCAATATACAAGTATGACAAAAAATATATATATGGTGAATGTTTACATATTTAATAAAGAACAAAATGTTTATTACAGCAAAAGACATGTTGCCATTAATCCCCTTCAAAATGCTCCCACTGGCTTTAAATATACCCCATCGTTCTTGCCACATGATGAAACAGTTATGGAAATCCTCTTTCATGAGTGTCTTTATTTCCTTCTCCATTGTGACAGCACTCCATGTCACACATGGCTTCTGATATGGGAATTTCTGTCAAATGAAGGCATTGCAGTGTGTCCTCATCCACCTTATTCATCAGATCTGGCACCTGTGACTTCTGGTTTTCACCAAAGTCAAAATGACCGTGAAAGGCAAACATTTTGCTGTAATTCAGGACATCTGGGTAGCCATGACAGCACAACTTAAGAAACTCACCAAAGAAGACCCTAGAATTCCTTCAGAACATGTGTTCAGAGCCAGGGAGCATATTTTGAGGAGAATTAATGGCAATGTGTCTTTACTGCAATAATTTTTTTTAATTTGCCAGGTGTAGAGGCTCATGCTTATAATCCCAGCAACTCAGGAGACAGAGGCAAGAGGATCGCGGGTTTAAAGCCAGAGGCAACCTGCATAACTTAGCAAGAGACTGTCTCAAGAAATAAAAAATAGTGTGGCAAGAGCAGGCCAGTGGTAGAGCATTGTAAAGTATATACAGCGTCCTGGGTTCAGCATCTCAGAATTGCAAAAATAAATAAATAAATAAATTACTTATTTATTTATACATATACTGTTTCTTTTGATCATACCTTATACCATATTTCTAACCAATCAATTGCCAAATACTACAGTTTAGGACTTTTTTCATTACTTTTATGGAGGTATTATGTACATAAAATGAAATGCACTGATTTTAAGTGTACATTCACTGAGTACTGACAAATATATATACACTTGTGTAACTTGCATACCTATCGATATACAGAACATTTCCACCATCCCCAAGGATGTTTCCTCCCTGCTTGTTCCAACCAATTCTCCATTGTCCCAATGAGTGCAATGTTACTATAACAAAACACTATTAGCTGGGTAACTTATAAACAAGAGAAATTTGTTTCTCACAGTCCTTGAGTCTGGGAAGTCCAAGGTCAAGGTGCCACAAATGCCGTATCCGCTGAGGGCCCATTTCCTGGTTCACGGATTGTGATGCCTTCTTGCTGTGTCTTCACATGGTATAAGGGGCAAGGTAGTTTTCTGGGGCCTCTTAACTGGGATTAAGAATACTAGTCTGAATTTCGAGGGCTCTATAATCATGACTTCATGACCTCCAAAGGCCCTACGTCCTCATACTCCCACAGCATGATTAGATGTCAGCATCTGGAAGGACACCATCAGATCATAGCATACTACTTTGAATAATTTCATCACAGATGAGTCCAATCTACTTTAGGACTTGGCATAAATGAAATCACATAGCATACACTCATGGAAAGCCTTTATAGCTCAGCACTTTGAGAATAATCCATACTATTTGTGTGTATCAGTAGCTTTTGTCTTTTTATTGCTGTATTATATTCCATTATACAGATAAACCAACTTTTGTTTACCTGCTCTTTTATTGATAGACATTACAATGCTTGGCTGTTATGAATGAGGATGCTGTGTGTACTTATTCGTGTTCAAGCATTTTTGTTGACAGATGTCTTCATTTTGGGGGGGTAAAACCTAAAAGTGTAAGTGTTAAGATAGAGGTTCAGTGCATATTTACCTTGATGAAAAATTGCCAGTTTCATTCCCAGCATGGTTTTTTCATTTTAACTTCGATTTGCAGTGTGTAATTATTCTACTTGCTCCATATCCTCAACACACTTCATGTTGACAGCCTTTCTAATTTTCACCATCTAGTAAGTATAGAGTAGTAACTCACTGCTTTTAATTAATTTCCCTAATGACCTATGTAGACCTAGACATCAAAGAAAACAAAGGGTGTACCTTAGTGACTCTAGAATTGGCAAAAATTCCTTTGAGAGAAGCCAGAAAGCATTAACTATAAAAGAAAAAGCAAAAAGATATTATGGAGTTCATAGAAATTAAGTGCAGTGGTGCTCACCTATGATCCAGCAACTCGGGAGGTGGAGGCAGGAGGATCATGAGTTGGAGGGCAGAGACAACCTGGGTAACTCAAAATAAAAATTAGAACAAATAACAATGGGAGGGCAGCCAGTGGGAGACCATTTGCAAAGTGTGTGGGAAGCCCTGTGTTCAACCCCCAGGCACTGCAAAAAAAATAATAATAATAATAAATTAAATAAATAAAAAATAAAAGAGAAAAAAAGGAATTAAAACTGTAAGCAAAAGAGTAAATAAGGTATATACTGAAATAAATGTATACATATAAAGGACTTACACCAGAGTATATGAACAACTCCTATGAAAAAAAATCTGATTAGAAAAAATGAACAAGACTTACATCCTTCACAAAGGGGTACATACAGTGACAAAAAGCACATGGTGAGAGCCTCAAGCCCTACATCTTTACCTTTCGGCAGAGCCATCTGTTTTTTAGTTGGTACTACGGTTTGTGTAAGTATAATTCCCTACCCAAACTTTACACACCTTGAAGGCAGAATTAACATCTGAAGTATCCCTGCACCCCCTCAGGTGTATACACATGGAGATTTGAGAAGCCCACGGGTATCTTCAAATGGTTGAGCTCATGAATTAATGATGTATATCTTAAGACCTATGAGCAGACCATTAATATTATAAACAAAGCAGTAACAATGGGACAGGGCCAAGATAGGACAAAGAAAACCGGTAACAAGAGACATAAGCCTATGAAGTGGGGAGGGGGAATAATTTCTCAAAGACAAGTGAAATGATATTTAAAGTTGCTCGTAGAAAATAAAGGGAAATGGGGTTTGTAGAATAAAACGACAAAGATAATGTGGAGCAAAGCTTTCCTAAAATAAGACACCCACTCTCTCGCATGGGCAACTCATGTCAGTGTGGGTAAGTCTGCATCTACAAAAGCCCAAGGGAAACGATCAGATCAAAACAGGAAGCTGTGCATGGGCTCTCAGGCGGAAGTCACCACGACATGTGCCCCTTCTGTACCCTGAGATGCATCCTGCTTGCCAGAAAACGCAGATTCCTTGTCAGAAATTATACCCAGAAAATGCAGACGACACATTACTGCATCACAGCAGTGTTGCAAATTCTGGTGACATCATCTTGGAATTCCCAGCACCCCATAATTTTAATCCCTAGAGGACACGTCCTCCCTGAAATAAAATTTGTTCACAGGGCATTTGTGAATGACTTGCTCATCTCCATGATTCATGAACTTAAAATTCAGTACTTAAAATTACTCTGTAAGGAACTTTCTAGAACCAGAGGGCTTCCTTGGACCATCTTCATAATTATTTTAAAATAATAATCCATATTTTGTTTTAAATGATGTCAGGACAGACTCAGTTCTTTTCAGGAAAAAAAAAATCCCTCAATATATTCCAAAGATCATATTTCCATCTCAAATTACAAGGTAATTTATATACATCACTCAATTCCCATATAATTTTTTTCTTTCTTCATAAGATGAAGGCATGTCATTTCTTTGAAATGTGGCAATTCTGACCACTCGTAGCAATTTTCATGACTTTTTCTTTCTGAAATCCTCAGGAAGAAAGAAGGTAACCTTACCAAATAAATCGCATTTCATGACTTGATCGGTAATCTGGAGGATTTGAGGGTCACTCTAAGAGGGGTTTATGTAGATTCTGGGAACAGAAGTGGCAACAGAAGTCAAAGAGGGAGAGAGAAGAATGAAAGGGCTTAGGAGACCTTTAAAATGATCTTCCAGAGGCATATCATCCACATATCTGTAAAAGGTGTATATGTTTATGGGTGCAAGAGTGGGGGTGGATGAAGTCAAAAGAAAGAGTACCTTACAAGAGAGTTGTAGTTTTGTCAGGAAAATCTTGATGGCTGGATTTGCTGTCACGAAACCCACACATAAAACTACTCTGTAGAGCAAAGAAGATGGAGCTAGTTAAGCTTATAAATAGGTGTAATTCATGTATGCATTTGTCTATAATTTAAATCCTAACATGGGAAATAGAGTATGTTCTAGCTGGTATGGTGGCATACACATCTGTAATGCCAGCATTGGGGAGGTGGAGGCAGGAGGATCATGACTTACAGGCCAGCCTAGGCTACATAGTAAGAGAGAAGGGAGGAAGGAAGGAGAGAATGGAGAAAAGAAAGAGAAAGAAAGAAAGAAAGAAAGAAAGAAAGAAAGAAAGAAAGAAAGGAAGGAAGGAAGGAAAGAGAGATAAAGAAAGAGAAAGATGAAAAAGAAAGAGAAAGAAAGAAGAAAGAAAGAGAAAGAAAGAAAGAGAGAGAGAGAGAGAGAGACAGAGGGAGGAAAGGAGGGAGGGAAGAAAGAAGGAAGATTCTAAACTTAATTTGCTGTAGTATTATGGCTTCCGATCTCAAAAGCTAAACAGGGTAGGGCCTGGTTAGTACTTGGATGGGAGACAGCCTGGGAACACCAGGTGCTGTAGGCTTGGGAGAAGGACCCAGCAACCCACTCCCAAAAAACAATAAGCCATTGAAAACCATATGAATAGCAGAGAAGCACTGACAATAGCGTTTCACCTGTTGTAACAGGGTCACTATGAGTCGGATACCTACTTGGCAGCACCTAACAGCAACAACAAAGACATTTTCTTCATGTAAAAGGTAAAATCTGTCAACCTAAGGTATGGTAGGTAGGTTTGGTCAGCGTGTGTCTTTTGTTGTTGTTGTTAGGTGCAGTCAAGTTGGCCTGATTCATAACAACCCTCACAGGATACTCAATGGCTGATTGTTTAGGGATTGCTTCAGGTGGGTTGTCACTTCCTTCTCCCATTTTTTGTGGTGCTAATGTCCTGTAAATGAATGCAACCCTGCTCCCAATGATTTCATTCTGACCACCTGGACTGTAGCCCAAGCTATCACACACACCCCTCAGCTTCCCAGTCCCAAGCCTTGGCTTCCAACAGGGCCTGAAGCTCTAAGTGTGAAGCTCTTGTTTCAGCCCATTGTCCTCACCATGCTCCTAAGACTCTGGTGTTCACCCTCTCACAGCAGACGCCCAGGTGAGAATCATCTGCAAAGCAACTTGACCCAGGCTGATGGGGCCAAGTAACATTTGCTCGCTCCATCAAAACAGCCAAGGGTAGGCATAACATTCAGGAATTCTGTGTTTGCCATCTTTACTGCAAAGGTTCTTGATAGTCTGGAAAATATCTCCTGGAAACTGCAAATTGAAGGCAGGAGAGAGCTTGGCAGATACCAAGAGAAGTCATTGAACCAACTGCTTCCAAGTCAGAAACCATTTAAAAAGGCAGAAATTAAGCATAAACTAGGATCATCTGCTCTTTTATAAGGATCCAGCTGAACAAAGTTGCAGGCTATTGATGAGAATGAGAGAGCATAATTCAACCCACTGAAAATTGGTAGGGCTGGGGTTTAGCTCAGTTGGTAGAGTGCTGTTCTGTAGTCTCTGAGGTCCAGTGTTCGATTCCCAGCACCGCAAAAATGGGAGAAGAACGTGGCAATCCACTCCCTAGGCAGTCTCAAAACAGCCACTGAAAACTCTATGACGGTCACTATGAGTCAGACATAACTCGATGGCACCTAACGATAACTTGGTAAGATTGGAAGATACGAAAAATACAGAACCGAAAGAAACAAACATGGCCAGGAAAGTTTGAAATGATATTTTAGATTTCAGAGGGAATGTGTAGAGGTATATGTGGACTGCATATTAACATCAGAGTAACAATATATTAAGGATCCCTAAAACAATAGCAAACGTTACAAAAGTATTGCTTTGGTGGCACACCTTACTCTTTGAGAATTTCCTGTTTTACCATTAATATTTGGATCTGGTTTTATAGCTGCATTTTTGGCGTTAAAATGGATGATAAATGTCTTTGTCTCTATTCAAGCAAAATATACTCAGATAATACACAGAATTTCTTTAAAAATGTGACCATGCCAGATGTGCTACCTCAAAAGCATTATTTTGCAAGTGATGATAACCCTCTGTAACACACACATGTACACACCAGACACCAGGCCATAGCAAGTCTTGAGGAAAGAAGATAGAAATGACAAAATGGCAGAGTACCAAACCTCGGGGCTGGGATTTAGCTCAGTTGGTAGAGCTCTGCTCTGCAGTCTCTAAGGTCCTAGATTTGATTCTTAGCACCGCAAAAATGGGAGAAGGACTCGCAATCCATTCCTGAGGCAATTCCAAAACAATCAGCCATTGAAAACCCTATGAGGGTCACTATGAGTCAGACACGACTCCAGGGCACCTAACAACAACAACCTAACCTCTAATACACTGAGTAGACAAGTGATCTTCAAACCACTCTTGAACTCTAACTTCTCTTTCCAGTTTTCTCAATGAATGGCTAAAAAGGGAAGAAAGTGCTTGTGATCGCCCCGAGTTCAATTCCCAGCACCGAAAAAATGGGAGAAGGGCCTGGCAATCCACTCCCAAGGCAATCCCGAAGCACTCAGTCATTGAAAACCCTACGAGGGTCGCTATGAGTCAGAACCTAACAACAACAACAACAACAACAACAACAACAAACGGTTCAAAGTTCTAGAATGACAGCGCAGTCAAGCCAAATTGATTCTGGTTGCCACGCTCTTTGTCCTTTCCAATTTATGGTAGACTCTGTGAATGCCTGTCTGGGGCTCCTCCGCTCTCCTTCTCTGCCCTCACATGGAAACAATGACAGCTTAGATTGTTCAACAAACTTAATGCATTCCTATAAAAGAAATATGCATATCGTTTTTTTAGATCTGTCATATTTTTTAAAGTCTCAAGAAGAGTTTATTATTTAAAGGACTCCTCTAGTTTACATATGCCTAAATTCTAATTCTGGCATTCCGGACTTCTATAAAGCGCAGCATATGAGAATAGTATTCCATTTCAGAATCAGTGAATGGGTTTGCTACACTAGAACGTCAAGCTTCAGCGTGTTATTTTCGTATTTTGTTTTACATCGCAATTCAGATCTTTTTCCATGACTACCTATCCATTTGGAATTTGAATGTTGCTGGGTGCTTTAAAGCTTTTAAGTCTCTTCCTAGCCATTTTTTAAGATGCTTAGTTTAGCATCTTACACTTTCCCCCCAGGGTTTTATCTGTGCATAATTCTTTGGCACCCCAGGCAGCAGGCTCTGAAACAGTTGGACTTTTGGTGGCCCCCAAACCATCCCAAGGCATAAGAGGAATATGGGCAACTAGGGAGCATCTTGAAGAATTTGGTGCCTGGGGTAATGTGTGCTGTTTGCTTAGTGAATTAGCACCTCGGAAAGAGATCATAAAGAAGGTGTTCCTGATGGCATGGAGCACAAAAAGAGGAAACGTATTCAATCTGTTTTAGCACTATTTGGTGCTGTAAGCACTATCCAAATTTTAGACTAAGGTTTACCATTGATGAATTAGAAGATGTTTTTAGCCTGCCCTCACAATATCTGTAGGTATCATTTCGAAGATGGGAGCTGGAATCCATGATATTGGGGGAGATTTCAATGAGAATGTAGCTTATTTGGTCCTGGAGGATTCAAATGCCTTGTTCTTTTGAGCTTCTCAATAGGAGTTTCCCCGGACCTCAGTTCTGACATCGATTTTTCCAAATTTTGTACTTCAACCTCTAATGATGAGAAATCAGTGAAAAGGGCACCCACATTATTATGGCAATAACAACAGAGCTGGGGCTGGGGTTTAGCAAAGTTGGTAGAGCGCTTGCTCTGTACTTTCCGAGGACACAGGTTTGATCCCCAGCTCTGCAAAAATGAGAGAAAGATGTGGTAGTCCATTCCCAAAACAATCCCAAAACAATCAGCCATTGAAAATCCTATGAAGATTTTGACTAACACAGGCAAAAGACTACATTATTTACACACAACTGATCTTTTTTTTATTGGAAATTTTTAATGTACAAATAAATGTGATTCATTCTGACATGCATTTCATTGTGACATTTCCATATATGCATTTTGTTGTACGTTGCACAGATAAGTTCCCCCTCTTGTGCATTTTGTCCCCATCCCAGCCCCCCATCAAAGACCTCTCTTCCACTTGCTAGCCTTTTCACACAACTGATCTTTATCATAAATCTACACCTTAGGTACTATTGTCTATATTTAACAGATAAAGAAACTAAACCTTTACATGGCTAACAATACACATCACCTGGACTCCAAGGTCTAAGTATTTTACTTTTATACTACATTGCCTCCGTCTGCAATACATTTAAGTATGCTCCAAAAAGCCGTAACATTCTCTATAAATGTCATGTGGTACTAGTAGCAAGGCTGCTGGAAAAGAGTCTGGCCCTATTCTTACTGCTTCCATCTAAAAGAACCAGTACCTTCAAGTGGAATGAACAGTGCAGCAATACTTGGAAGCCATTTAAGTGAGTCTCCATATACTGTGGGAATTTGATACAGTAACACTTCAAAACCAGTGTTTTTACAATTTCAAGAGCTCAAGATATGGGCCAATGTTACCAGAAGCCATGCTCCTATCTATTTCTGAGTTGAAGAAGGAAGAGCCTTAGCAAGAAAACAGTAAATAAAACAACTACTTCAAGGCTCGAGAAGGCCTGCCTTGGAGGTCTACATTTTTCTGCTCCAGTTACAAAGGAAACGTTTTGCAATGAGAGAGCACTTCAAAATGAGTTCATTGACCTGCTCCTTGGAAGATACCTGTGTGTTGAGTTCTCAAAGGAAAAGATCTTGTTTCTGAGACACTACAAGTTAACGACATCTGTTTCCATTGTCCTTTGCTGTTGTCCAAAGTGAGGTACAGATTGAAGGTCAAAGGTCAAGACTCCTGAAGCAGGAAACTCAAACAATGTATTCTGTAGTCCTGGGATCACCATGGGAGTTGATCTACTTCATGTGGCTATGACATCTCATAGTTTAAGGGTTATTGTTTTCTGCTATATCTCTATGGAAAAAATATTATTTGTCAGTCTTCCCTGAAAGAGAAGTAACACCTCGCTATTTAGCAAAGCTATTGCTTTTGCTAACAAGTTGATGATTTGGGCAGCAATAAGCAATTACAAGTTATCAATAATCACTTTGTTAAGCAAACAGATTTCAGTCATTTCTCTCCAGTAAAATATGTTTTCATGACATCAACCTGTTAGCTGGGAAGAAGAATGATCCTGTTGTTGAGGCAACCAAAGTGATCCTAATTACTGTCGTGAGTTTGGTCTCTTGATTGCAGGTTGGGAGAGTTATTTTGTTGATCTCCATGGATTCTTGAATTTTCAAACTCTTTCTCTTTTTTTTCTCCCTCTCTCCAAATTATGTGAGAGTCCTCAGGCCTGAGCTGATCTAATACATTTCTACTTAGGAATTCAAGTTAGGTATCCCCTCTCCCCTCGTTAGTAAACATTGCTTTGAAGCAGAAACAACAGGCTCTGTTGGTTGAGAGGGAAGGAGGTAGGATACCTGCGATCACACACCTTTGGAGGGAGCAGATGGGGTGTGTTAGGGTGAAAAAGGTGTAGCAGCCAACTTGGTGATGATCCAAGTCAGGAGAAACTCAAGATCTGGAATTGGCATTTACAACAGAGCAAATCTGGCTTCTGCCTATTTCTATGGATAAAATTTTTATTTAAAATAAATAAATAAATAAATATAAAAGGACAGCCAGGTGTGGTGGTGCACACCTGTAATCCCAGTGACTTGGGAGGCGGAGGCAGGAGGATCACAAGTTTGAGACCAGAGGCAGTCTGTGTAGTTTAGCTAGACCCCGTCTCAAAAAGTTAAAAAAAAAAATGGTCTGGGAGAGCAGCTCAGTGGTCCTGTGCTTGCAAAGCATGCAAGCGCGAGGCCCTGGGTTCAACCCCCTGTAACCTCTGCCCCCAAGGAAAAAGGAAAGGAAAAAAATGGAACTGGATAGGATGGCCCAATTTGGGAGGCAGACGCAGGAAGACTGCAAGTCTGAGGCCAGAGACAGCCTGTGTAACTTAGCGAGACCCTGACCCAAAATTAAAAATGAGCTACTCATGCAACCCCAGTGGTAGAGCACTTGCAAAATACGTGTGAGGCACCGGGTTCAGGCCCCAAGTACTACCAAAAAATAAATAAATAAAAGGAAAAAGGAAAAAACTGTCCTCAATATCTATCCCTGCTTAACATTTTTATTTTTCTCTGGTTTAATATATTTTGCATATAATTCTAATTCTAACTTGCTATCATTGTTATCACTGATTTATCTCATTTTGTTTTAAATTGACTCTATTTTGTCCTGGAAGGGAAACCTTGAAAATTCCAGCTTCTCCTAAGGCCAGAATACAGAAAACCTATAGGAGGCTTTGGCAACTTCCATCAGCCTGAAGCTAAAGATACAGCTGGAAGCCAGGTGTGGTGGTGCACGCCTGCGATCCCAGCAACTTGGGCGGCAGAGGCAGGAGGATCACAAGTTTGTGGCCAGTGGCAGCCTGAGTAACTTAGTGAGACTCTGACTCAAAATAAAAACTAATAAAATGGGCTAGGGGTGCAGCCCAGTAGTAGAGCACTTGCACAGTATGTGCAAGGACCTGATTCAACCTCCAAGTACCAAAAGGAAAAGAAAGAAAAGAAAAGAAAAAAGGAGGAAGGAAGAAAGAAAGAAAGAAAGAAAGAAAGAAAGAAAGAAGGAAAGAAAGGAAGGAAGAGGGAGAGGGAAGGAAGGAAGGAAGGAAGGAAGGAAGAAAGGAAGGAAAAAGAAAGATAAAACAAAAGAAAGAAAGAAGGAAAGAAAGGAAGGAAGGAAGGAAAAGAAAGATACAGTTGGAAAAATCACATATAAAATAATGTAAATTGTTATTCCTGATTTAATGAGACAATGGCTTTAACCAATTAACACATACTTCTTGGTCTTTAAAACAATCTGGAAAAATCCTGAAAATAGCTAAAACCTCTGTGTGTGTGTGTGTGTGTGTGTGTATGCAGCTCACACACTCACACATGAACCCTCATGTACAAACACAAGCGTGCACATCCCTTAGATTTCAGGCAGAAGCCAGAATGAGAGGTGAAAATTAAAACTAATAGGCAAAGTCTCAAAAGTCTAAGTATTGTTTTCAGTTTGAATCTTAAAGGAGGGTTGGAGTGGTTCATATTCCGTCTAAAATGGTTTGCCATAAATAATGAATGATAAAAAAGGCAGCTTCCTTACCGAAAGTTCTTTGCCATCCAAAAGGAAATTTATGATCCTTTCAAAATTTTAAATGATTTCAGACTGTGTGAAAGAATACCTTTAGGTATTATTCTTGACCAAAGTTCTCAGGCAACTTGCTAGAATTATAGTCTGTATAAGGCAGGGTTGCTCAACTTTAGCATGCTTTGTACCAGATAATTTATTGTTGTAGGAGGCTGTGCTATGAATTGTAGGATATTTAGCATTATTCTTGGTCTTTGTCCCCCAGATGCAAGGAGTCACCCCCAATGCTAGTTGTGAAAATCAAAAATGGCTCCCATCATTGCCAAATGTCCCTTGGGGGAGATAGAGACGAGCACACCCCTAGCTAGGAATCCCTGATATACAGAATGACTGTGTGGTACTGTTTATGTGGGCTGGGGATTAGCTCAGTTGATAGAGTGCCACTCCGCACTCTCTGAGAACCTAGGTTCGATGCCCAGCACTGCAAAAATTGGAGAAGGATGTGGCAGCCCACTCCTGAAGCAATCCCAAAACAATCAGTCACTGAAAACCATATGAGGGTCTCCATGAGTCAGATACAACTTGACAGCACCTAACAACAACAACATTGTGTATGTATGTTGGGGAATAGGGAGAGGGTAAGTGGATGGTGTTTCTTACTAAAGAAACCTAACTGAAAGGTAATTTCATTTTTAAAATAGTATTGTACATTGATGCCTGCAGCTGTACCACTGTGGCATCTAATCCTGTCAGATCTCAGAAGTTAAGCAGGGTTGGATTTGGTTAGTACTTGGATGGGAGACTGCCTGTGAACACCAGATACTGTAGGCTTGGGAGAAGGACCTGGCAACCCACTCCCAAAAATCAATCCACCATTGAAAACCCTATGAATAGCAGAGAAGCACTGACAATAGTGTTTTGTCTGTTGTACATAGGGTCGCTATGAGTCGGACACAGACTGGACGGCACCTAAAACAACAGCAACAATTGTGCATTGAAGGACATGGCCCCAGTGTGTGGCATCTTCTCTCCCAGGCAGTGAAGTGTATTTTCCATCCCCGGGAATCTGGCCTTGCTTGGTGTAGAACTTTGACAAAATGAATGTGCAGAAGTGACAGTGTTGCCTCTGAAACTAGGCTTTATAAGGTCTTGATGCTACCAAATTTTCATTTTGGACAACTGTTTAAGGAAGCCACTCTGGCCTCCTAGAAGATGAGAGGGCACGCGACAGCAACCAAGGGGTACCAACTAACAGTAAGCTCCAACTGTGAGCCACGAGCAAGGCCTTCTTGGGCAGTGGAGGCCGATGATCCTCCAGCGATCTCAGCCTCCTGAGTGAACCAGGGAGAAACCAGAAGAAGGACCCATCCAGCCAAGAGAATCAGGAGAAATAAGGAATTGTTCCCTTAAGTCTCTACATTTTGGGGTGGTTTGTTATGCAGCAAAGACTACCAAAGTGATGGTTCCCTGGCTTGGGCCCAAAGTATGCTGTTATCAACGGACTCCAATATGAAATGCAGTGGATCAGATCCAGAGAGGTGACTGCCCTATGGTCAGAGTCATGACATGTGGTTCCTGCTGTCCTTACCGACTTCAGCTCTCAAAGGCTTATTTGTAAATAAGGCACTAACTTTTCAGAACCTCACTCAATTCAATTAGGACAATGCCCTGATAGTCTATAAGGGGAGGAGGAGGAAGGCTATCCCTTTCTGCTGTTCTAAAGCAGATTAAACCAAAATCCTGGTATTATAGAAAGAAACAAAACACAATGCCCTAGGGAAAACAGAAATATATACTTAAACAGGCTGTAGTTATGGAGGCTTTATACTGATAACTTTATCAATTTACCTATAGCAGAAGGATTTTCCCAGAATTTCCTTTCACCTGTGGTTCCAGATTAGAGTTGATGAAAAGAGAAATTTGCATGAGATCTTTGAAAGGTGGAGGGATGCAGAGGGATACAGAGATGCCAATGGATTCCAGCTTGACCTTGCCCTCCCCATCCCACCCTATGACCAGCTCTTCCTCCCACCTGCTGGGGCTGCTGAATGACAACTACCCCAGATCCTGTACCTTAAGAAGAGGTGACAGTATTTTATGGATTTCTTCATAGTACATAGCACACAGTACAGCTTCAGCATCTAGGTGCACCTAGCTGCCCAGATTTTCCTGTGGACTACTGATTCTTTCATACCAGTGTGCCCGAAAGGACTAGGACGTGGTTTTCATCTGATCCTCCAACTCTTCCTTTTGGACTTCTCTCCATCTCCTCCCATGTTTGTGTACGGGGTCCTCCTATTATAGATTCCGTATATCATGACGCTCAGGGTGGTTTTGCTTCCCAATTGAACACTGACCGATACAGTAATACAAATGTTTGAAAGAAGAAAGGCTAAGGGAGAGATTTTGCTCTGACACTCTGTGATTATACTTTATTTTGAGGATCTCACAGGAGTTTGAGCTCCTAGCATCGATGACACTGGAAAATGCCCTTCTATTATATACACATAGCCCACTTATTATGTGTCTAATCTTGGAGAACCAGAGGCTACTAGAAAACATTAAAACCATTCCTGCCCCTCACATAGGACTTAGGAAGTATATTCACAAAATAGCAAGAGAATTTGAGACACTATCTAAAGAGATAAAAAATCCCATGGGAAAACATCATGTTGGAGAACACGAATCAGGAACACTTTTAACATCAAAAGTAGAACAAAAAGTAGCACTAGACATTTTGGTGAGACAAGAAAAGGTGTATGGCATTTGAAGGGAAAGTATCTCAGAAATAATTTAAATAGGTCTCAGCGCCTGCCAGAAATACCAAAATACCAAAAGAAAAATATGTAGGCAAATGTAACCTGGAGAGGCATAAATCAACAGAGAATAAAAGTTTTCTGTAAAACAAATTGAAATGTGTCAAGGAGAAATCAATGCTATGAGCTCCATGCTTGATAAAATTGAACTTTGGACTTCTGGAAGTATTATATGTGCAAAAAAGTTATGACCTTCATGGCTTATTCCATAGGGGCTAGAAGGCATTTTGAAATTATAAAAATGGCAGTGCAAAATGACAATTCTGAACTGTAATTATTTTGTTTAAAGCTCACTGGATTAAGTCAAACATCTGCTAGGGATTTTCACTTACTTTGGTCCCTAAATGTTTAACCCCAGGCCAAAGCAAATACAAGATCTATATCAATGATCCTCCAACTCTAGGGTACACCAGAAATCTCCTGGTGCTTTTTATGCTAAAAATATATCATTTGATCCCTCACCAATGGATCGGATCCTGAATCAGTAGATTTGCAGCAGGATCAGGAAATCTGTACTTTCTGGAAATGTTCTAGATGAATATGACTCAGCTATACCCCTGCCTGCAGCTGTAGCACTGTGGCATCCGATCCCATCAGATCTTGAAAGCTAAGTAGGATCAGGCCTGGTTAGTACATGAATGGGAGACCACCTGGGACACCAGGTGCTGTAGGCTTGGGAGAAGGACCCTGCAACCCACTCCCGTTGAAAACCCTGTGAATAGCAGAGAAGCACTGACAAAGTGTTTCGCCTGTTGTATGTAGGGTCACTATGAGTCGGATACCGACTGGACAGCACCTAACAACAATGACAATATCACCCCTGGGTATATGCCCAGGGAATCAAAGTCAACATTCCAAAGAGTACCTGCTCATCCATGTTTATTGTGGCATTTTAACCATAACTAAGGTATGCATTCAACCTAGATGTCCTCAACAAGATCAGTGGATAAAGAAAATGTGGTGTATGCACATAATGGAGTTTAATTCAGCCATAACAAAGAACGAAGTATGTCATTTGCAGAAAAACGGATGGAAGTAGAGACCATTATTTTAAGTGAAATAAGCCAGACCCAGAGAGACTATCATGTTTTCTCTCATATGTGGACACTAGATTTAATAATATTGTTGTTGTTGTTAGATGCGGTCAAGTCGGTATCCGACTCATAGCGACCCTCATAGGGTTTTCAATGGCTGACTGTTTCGGGATTACCTTGGGAGTGGATTGCCAGGTCCTTCTCCCATTTGTGCGGTGCTGGGAATTGAACTCAGAACCTCGGAGACTGCAGCGCAGCACTCTACCAACTGAGCTAATCCCAGCCCAAATATTTCAACATATATGTCATGGAAGGAAAAGGGGGTCTACTTGGGAGGGAGAAAAGTTTGAGGCCAGAGGCCATGGGCATAACTTATAGAGACCCTGTCTCAATTTTAAAAAGAAAGGAATTGGGCTGGGAGCGCAGCTCAGTGGCACAGCACTCACAAAGTATGTGGGAGGCTCTGGGCTCAGCTCCTGTGTTCCATAACACACACACACACACACACACACACACACACACACACACACACACACACTTGAAGGTAATGAAGTTTTCTGAGTCTTTTATTCGCTCCACATGTAGGTACTGTTCTTTGAGGTGAGGGAACAAATTATCCTAACCAAGAATGAGAACATGAAGAAGCGCTTGATTTTCAAAGAAAAAGAATAAAATATTTCCTTTCATTGATTGATTTATTTAAAATACAGCTCCCCCACTTAATTAACATTATTTATTTGGGTGCAATTATACATTTGTTTGCAGTCTTTACATTTTTGTTTAAAGCACAGATTGTGAATGTGCTTTATATTCTTTTCTCCCAATGCATGTTGAGCTGTGCAATGCCAAGCAAACTGTGATTAAGAAAATAAGTTTTGCTTTTAATCAATTAAATTAAGAAATTGGCACAATGAAGCTCATAACTCCTTAAAATAATGACTAAATAAAAAAGAGGTAGTTTAATATTTAGTACAGTGAGACAATAATCGGAAAGTAATAAAAATAGAAATATTTAAATAGATAAAAGTGACAAACCTATATAATGTATAAGGTTTATTCCAATAACCTCCGAAATTAATATTTTATGAACAAGTGGGTATGAATCAGTGCATCTTTTTCAGTGCAATCAAACTGAACCTGCCACCTGACTATAAAACTATCACTCCGCAGCCATTTATATCCTCAACAAACAAATATTGTTGAGGTGGGAAGATGAGCACATGTAGAAGAGAAAAACACGTACATATTTCAAACAAAAACTATTTGAACTAAAAGAGTTTTCAAATATTTTGAGCCCTACATTCACTCAAAAATGCCTACATCACTTTACGTGATTCTTGGATACCCAGAAGCTTTACGATTTCAAATACAGTCCAAGTAGAGATGTGAGCATAGATGCATTTCATCTTTTCTGAGGTGCAATACCTGATAGATATAAGGATCATTTTGAAATGGGGGTACTCCATTGTGAATTCTGACATGTTGCTGTTGTTAGGTGCTGTCCAGTGAGTGGGTGTCTGACTCATAGCGACCTCAAGTACAACAGACGAAACATTATTGTCAGTGCTTCCCTGCTATTCATAGGGTTTTCAATGGCTGATTGTTTGGGGGGAATGGGTTGCCAGGTCCTTCTCCCAAGCCTACAGCACCTGGTGTTCCCAGGCGTTCTCCTATCCCACTATTAACCTGGCCCCACCCTGCTTAGCTTCTGAGATCTGAGGGGATCGGTGCCACAGTGGTACAGCTGCAGGCTGGATTCTGACATAGGCATGAACTAATATGCTGAGGTGAATGATTCCAGAAGAAGTGGTTATACAATGCTGTGAAAAGAACTTAGGTATATTTTAGGGAACATGCTAGGGTAATGTGAATTTGAGACTTGGGCTTTTGTTTTGTTTTTTAGATGGGATCAATTCCTAGACCGTTTCCCCCTTGCAATCCTATGGTCTCTCCTTACAACATTTACGGTTTTGGCAAAGTTACCTTCCTAAATACTTTTAATCCCTTCCTAGCTCCCTACCCTATATATAATAAAACCCAAACTCCTTTAGAAAGTACGCAGAAAGATGAGGCTCCAACTTGCTGTTGAGGGCACCCCTCTCTACCACCTCCCACCTTTTCCTGCCTGTCTCAGAGGACAGGTTCGGTGTTTGAGATGTACCGAATGTCCCTCTTGACAGGGAGCTCTGTGTTTGTTTTATCCATCCAGGGACTGGGGGAGAACCAACATATACTAGAAGCAGATTCAGATGCAAATGAATGGTGAAAACTTTCAGCTACTAGCTGCCATTTCAAATCCCAGAAAATAAAACGAAGGTAAAGATCTGTCTCCAGCAGCACCAGCCGCCCTGGAAGGGAATCGACAGCAGATGACTTCAGTCAGGAGCTGGGGAAGATAATGATCGCTGGCGTATAAAATCCAGTAGAGCTGAGGAATCTAAGGCCCAATGTACGCTAAAGAGAAAGCTGTCATAAATTTTCATGATGTACAATTTCTTTTTTAGAAAAAAACCTCAGGTTTTAGTCCAGATATAATGATGAACACGTTAGGGACTGACCTAAAAGATCAAACTAAGCAATTTTCTCATAATGAACTTCAGGTAGCAAACATGCAGGAAGTTTGAGGAGACAGGAAAAATTCAAGATAAGTTCAAAATATTCTTATTTCTATTCAATAAGGAAAAATAAAAGATAGATTCAAAAAGTTCCAGTTTCTATTCCATAAAGACAGAAATAAAGAAGATGCAAGACTTGAATAATTAAAGATCAACAAAACAAAATTCTCCTAAATTGAAAAAAAAAGTAAATATTTACTTTGAAAGGACTATTGATTGCCAAGTAGTAGTGTTCACAGCCTGGTGAAAATTCAGAACTTCAAAAATAAATACAAAATCACAAAAAATCTACAAAAATACAAAAAGAGTTTTGTTAGGCTTCAAATGAATGCAACTACAATTGAGTGTACAGATACATCATTGACAAATCTGGGTGCTAGAAGACAACAGAAAAATTTCTTCTCAGGTTCTGAGATTAAATTGTTTTAGGCCTACTTATCAAGATTAGGCTGGGGTTTAGCTCAGTTGGTAGAGTGCTGCTCTGCACACTGGGAGGCCCTGGGTTTGATTCCCAGTAGTACAAAAAATGGGAGAAGGACCTGGCAGCCCACTTCCAAAACAATCCTGAAGTAATCAGCCATTGAAAACCCTATGAATAGCAGAGAAGCACTAACATAGTGCCAGGCATGGCACAATGTGGAGGAGTGTTTTGTTCTGTTGTACATCAGGTCACTATGAGTTGGACCCAACTTGATAGCACCTAGGAACAACACCACCACCAAGACTATCATTTTTCTATAAAGGTGAAAGGTAAACTTTTGCAGGCTTAAAGAGGGCTCTGACAGTTTCAAATCCATAAATTCTTTCTACAAGACTTACTTACTGTGATATTTAAAATATAATAATAATAATAATAATAATAACAGTAATATAAATAAAGAGAAAACCATAGGATAAAAGAAAAAAAGCTTAAAAGAATGCTACTAAACCCTTGATTCAGTTCAAATGATCATTATTTATTAAGTAACTAAGACATCAGTTCAAATGATCATTATTTATTAAGTAACTAAGACATTTAAGGCAATTATATGATGCCTTCTCTAGAAATAATCAATTTTTTAAAAATAGCAAATGGAAACATAAAATAAGAGAATACTGTGTCAGATATTCCTTTGTATTGAAGCAATGGTAATTCTAGAAATGTAGGTTCCAGAACCCTAGATATTCTGGGACAGTGGGTCCATAAGCTTGGTTGGTGAAATAAATTATATCTTTACTTCCACTAGACTAAAATTTAGCAGCCTGCAGCCATATCACTGTGGCATCTGATCCCATCACACCTCAGAAGCTAAGCAGGATCGGGCCTGGTTAGTAGTTGGATGGGAGACTGCCTGGGAACACCAAGTGCTGTGGCCTTGGGAGAAGGACCGTCAACCCACTCCCAAAAATCAACCAGCTATTGAAAACCCTATGAATAGCAGAGAAGCACTAAGAATACGGTTTCACTGGTGATACATTGGGTCGTTATGAGTTGGACACTGATTCCATGGCACCTAACTAAATTCTGATTCCATGGCACCTAATAAAATTTAGCAAGACTGTCAATTATGAATCCTGGCCAAAAAAAAAAAAAAAAAAAAGTGGTATTAAAAATACTTGTGGCTTTCATCAGTAAAAATCACAGAAATGTTTATGTCACTTTTCATTTGGTGCAGATATGTGAAACTGTCCCTTATGGTAGCCGTTAGGTCAGCCTGGAGATCATGCATAATCTCCTGCACAGGAGAGGATCACCTGTCAGGCAAATGGACCCACCTATCAGGGTTCTCACACTGATGACCCAGCCACCTCCATTTTGCTTTCTAAAATTCGTATCTGCTACTGTTCATCAATAAATGAAAGGAGGCGAGCTTTTTCTAATACTTGTTAACATTTTCCAAAACAGAACAGTTGAAATGAGAAGCTGTAACTCTCCACAAGGCAGGACGGTATTTTATAATGCAGATCACTTATGAGCTAAAAGGATAAACCTTGCAAGTCCAAACAAATCCTGATTGAGATGACCGGTGGAGTATCATGCAGAATAACCTCTTATTCACAGATCTTGCGGTAATAGGGGCCATCTGTGTGGTGAGTTTTGTGGTAGTGGAGGTTCTTTTCTTATTTGGCTTCCCCTCCATTCCTTTTTTTGTACATAGTGAGGTGAGGTAAAAGCAAGCACTTTGCCTATATCATACAAGCAAGTTTTATACGTTTTTATTCCATGAGATTACTGAGTATATTGACCATAACATTTTGCGAAAACTACAAACATGATCGGAAAACACACACACAGGTTATTTGTAGGCAGACACAGAAAATCCTGTGGCTCCACTCACAAGAAGGATATTCCTTTTAATGATTTTCTGTTTGTTTGTTTATCCCCTCCTAGACAAGAACTCAGTATGAGACTGACCTAGATCTGATGATCCTCCTGCCTCAGCCTCCCCATTGCTGGGGTTACAAGCCTCTAAAATGATTCTAAGAAGAGGTCTATAGACTTGAATTGCCGAAGGGTTCTACAAATATTCTCTGTGAGGATAAACATTATCAAAACTAAGTTGGTCGTGGTGGCATATGTCTATAATACCAGGACTTGGGGGGCTGAGGCAGGAAGATCACAAGTTGGAAGCCAACCTGGGCAACATAGTGAGAATTTGTCTCAAAAAACAAACAAATAAATAAATATCAAAATATCAAAACTAATTCAAGAAATGGAGAAAACTGAGAGATAACTCTGCTAGACAGATCATTGCAGGAGACTCTAAGGAGCGGTCGAAGCTTCATACATACATAGTCACACATTGACATAAACACCATCCCCCCACCACTGCACAAAGACCTGTACCAAAATGCTGTTCCCAACCTTTCAAGGAACAGATCACTTCTGACATTTAAATTCTTGAAACACCTGGAAAAATGAAAAACAAACAGAAGGAAGTTCCACAATTTGCAAATCTAACAGAATAACCCTGATATGAAGACTAAGAAAAGCAGGTATAAAGAAGGAGGGGGGAAAGTAGCAGAGGGAAGCAAAGATTGCAGAAGGTGGGATGGGGAGGAGGGTCAATGTGGAGGGATGAAGGGGGAGAGGGTCATCTCAGGGCAAACAGGACAAGTTCGTGAGCACATTGGAAAAATAGGGAAGTATAACCCAAATGTGCATCAGAGTTTTACTACACATTAGCCTAAAGGCTCCATAAACCTGGTGGGTTGATGAAAGTGTCAGAAGTGATGTAAAGGACGCATAATGGAAAAAGCCAGTGCTGTATGACTCAGTACCCCATCATCATTTTCTAATAAAGGGAGATTTAAAAAGAAAAAGAAAAGCAAGTATAAATAGGAAAATCCTTAAAGTAATCCTATGTGCAAAATTCCTAAGTAAAATAACAATAACAATAACAAAAAAGAATATACATTTCCTCTAACACAGCAAAGAGGAAGAGAGAAAAAATAGACAATTGTGAACATTTATAAACGGGCATATGAAAGTTGAGGTGTCAGTTTTCCCTTAATTGGAAGACTCCACTAAGCACTAAGAGAGGAAGTTGGCTGAGATTGGAGGAAATCTGACTTTTGAAAGGAGTAGGGGCAGTTCAAAATAATTGTGGCAACAGCGAAAGAGTAATTTAACTAGAGAAATTAGTAAACTTGCCAGGTAGTGTTGAGTGGCTATTTGAGTTGAGACACAGTTGACCTATGGCAAGATTTTCTTCTATAAATCTTGTCGGCGTGGTTACAGGGCATTAGGGGTTGTGGTTTTGCAGATCCAGGCAAAAAAGAGAGTGTCTAGCCTGGCGTGGAGGCACACACCTGTGATCTCAGCACTTGGGAGGTGGAAGCTGGATGATTTTGCATCCAAAGCCAACATGAGTTGCATAGTAAGACCCTGTCTCAAAAAAACGCAGCCTGGGGATACAGCTCAGTGATAAGAGAATTTTTCTAGCATGCGTGAGGCCCTGGGTTCAGTTCTTATTACAGAGAGACAGACAGACTAGTGAAATAACTGTCTAAACTTGAAAAGTGAAGAGCAGGGAAGAAACAGGTGAATAATCTATAAATCCTGTTGCCTCTATCGGAACAGAATGGTCAGGGTGAGAGTAGTTGATAAAGATGAGTATTTATATTTTTATGATGGCATACTATGCAGTTTAAAGAAAGAATTTGATCTATATGGACTACAGTCCAAAATTCCCAAGAATATACTGTAGAATTAAAAAAAGAAGAAGAAGAACATTGGTGTGTGTGTGTGTGTGTGTGTGTGTGTGTGTGTGTGTGTTCATTCTAGGAAATGATGCAATTGCAGGGAAAAGAGCTTACAACTTTTATTTTACCTTCCTATGGTTTGAGAGTTCTATACTACTATGCATTTTAATTTTAAAAATATAAGGAAGTAAAGCTATTTCCATGTTGGAAAAAAATCATGAATAATTTCATTATGTACTTACTGTTAACATTTCTATTTGTTTTCATCTGACATTTTTTTGCTGCAAAAAAAAAAAACCCACCCTTTTTTTACAAAAGGGAATCACATGGTGTCTACTGTTTTCAATCAGCTTTCCCCGCCTTTTCCATAGCATTAAGTATTTCTCTAGTATCATTTTTAATGGTTGAAGAGAGTCTAGTTGTTAAATATTTATGCTTTATCCAGTTCTCATTTCTACCAAAAACGCATCCATAAAAATCTTGTAGCTATAATTTTGCAAACATCTATGACTATTTTCTTAGCGTGAATCCCCAAAGTAAAAATGCTGGTTTAAAGGTTTTATGCAAAATTCTGAGGCATTCAATAGATATGGCCAAACTCTCTTCCAGAAAGATTTTAAAAATTTACACTCTCACCAACAGCATATGACAGTACCTCTTTCTATATACCATTTTGCCAACACTGAGAATATGATTTTTTAATCTTAAAAATCTACTTTTTAGTATCAAGTCCCTAAAACTAGATTTATCGTGGAGTTATGGATTTTTCCATTCTACATCTACACTAAACTATATTTACAAACTCCAATACTGTAGCGATAATGGCTTCAAAGCAATCAGTTGGCTTCTGTAGGATGTAGAAATGAGGAAAGTATTTGTGTACCTATTGCAGACTTTCTTCCTAAATTTCTGTTCTCTGACAATCCATTGCACTGCAAAGTTAAGGATTCGGTTTTGAGAGTGTGGTTATAACTGCCTCCAATGAGTAAAATTATTAAAAATTTAAATGTAACTTTAAGAACCGTGCACTGGACCTTTGTGCCATTGAAGAAGGTCAAGTTCAAGCCCCTTATTTAAAAGGACCTCTCCCTAAGAGATTACAAAAAGAAGCCTATTAACATTACATCTTTGCTCTTCCTTTTTCATCTTTGTTCATTTTAAAACACAGCCAACACTGACAGAAAGCAGGAAATAGTCATGGCTTAGACAGTGTCGTTGTGGCATCAAAACTGATTATTCCCCCATTGAACTTAGTAGACATGATTATTAGTGGAAAACCTTGATGTGTTATCCATCTAAACAAAGCCTAGCTGTTTTGTTTTCCGAATACTAGAAAGGACCCATAAAACATTGCCATCTTAGGGATTCTGTGTTTTTAATTTGAAACAAGAAATTCAGAGCTTGATAGGGCTGGAGTCTGGTTACTAAACATTCTACTATTCCTAGAAGAGTCAGTGATAAATTTTCAAACAGGAATGTTGTGCCGAACGCTTTAACATGAAGCTTCAAGATGGCAGAATGGCCTGAAATTTAAAGAAACAAGATTTCTTTTGAAAAGATAAGACGATATCTGCTTGTGGTTGCTATAGTTATGCTGTATACAGTCAAATAAAATAATCTACTAAGGAAAAAATGAAGATGATGGTCACAAATGGTTTGACTGCATAAATACAGATGCCTCTAATTATAACGACAGTGTTAACTTTTCTTGTTCATGCTTATGTAAAAATTTTAAAAATGCTACATTGCTGAGAAAAGAGTAGCGGAGGGAGATCAAAGGAGATCAAAACAATTGAAACCTCTGGTGTCTTCACAGTTATCAAAGGAAATCACACAACTCTCAAGACATTCAATACTTATTTATTTCATTAAAAACACAGCTGACCCCAAAAAGTAAAAAAAAAAAAAAAGAGAGAGAGAGAAAAGAAAAGGAAAGAAGACAATACTATTTTTCACTCAGGATTTTTTCAAATATGTAATGATCTGCTTATCTTATTTAAAAAAATAATTACAAAACCCTAAACCTACACTTTTACATTTTCTACTGCTTTCGTGGCTGCTGACCTATTATTTTCTTTCATTCCCAAGCTCCAATTATAAAAGGCCGATATTGACCATTATCATTTCATTTTATTCCCAGCACAACTTTTTATAATATATCGGTTCTGTCAAAATACTGACCTGGTGGTTTTCAAGCAAGTTGTGGTGTTGGAGAAATGCCACATGACAAAGGAGGTTCTAGATCATATAGAAATCTACAAAGGGGATCTGTCTGCTGAAACCTGGCTATAAACTTCCTGGAATCCCTCCCCCAAATCAAGGATATAGGAGTGTCAGATTTAAGGAGGAAAAGGAATTGGTGAGGAGGATGACTTTACAGGGAATTGTGCTTTGAGTACAACTCCCAAGAGGGCAAGGAAGATCTTCGACTTCCTTGGGCAAACCTACCCAGAGGGTCTTCAATAGGCCCTGTCTACCTGCTGTTGTCCCTGTGATCGTGGCAGCTGGGGGATTCTGGGGACCCTCGCTGGACTCCTATATGAGAAAGCTGTAGCAGTTCAGACAGTGCCACAGTCTGGGAGGTAACCATAAATCCCCACTGGCAGCAGGAGAAGGGTGAGTGAATTGTGGAGTAGCAGAGTCAGGACCATCTTCAAACAGCACAGGCTGAGTGGGCTTTCCTGCTTCCCATCCAACTGTGGCAGCTCATAAACAGCCATTAGCAAGTTGGAAGAAGGGAGGGAAAGAAGAAAGAGTTACCTTCAAACGAAGTCTTATAATAGCAAGACTGGATACTCTAATTTCTGAGATGAGCTACACGTGACCAAGGACCTGTCAATTACCTAAGAAGAACCATAAAGAGTCAATGAGATCTCCCAAGTTTTTAATCAGATGAAGAAAGCAACCACCTGAGCTATTTGAAAGGCATGCAGAGAATAAACATAAAGTTGTTTATTGTAATTGTACCTCAGGAGTCCTAAATACTCCATTGTTCTGATGCATCTACTTTCTCAAAAATTGCTAATACCCTTTAAAAGGCAATGTAATACAGTGAGAAAATGAATGGATGCATAAGATCTAAAATTGATACTGAATCTGGGGTTTTTTTGTTAGTTTTTTTTTTTTTTTTTTTTTTTTTTTTAAAGACAGAGTCTCACTGGGTTGGGCTGAGACTCACTCGTAGGTCAGCCTGGCCTTGAACTCACATCCATCCTCCTGCCTTAGGGTCCCAAGTGCTGGGATTACAAGCAAGTACCACTGCACCCGGCCCTTACTTCTGAACTTGTAGCCAAATATCTGAGCAGCCTTGATAAAGTCATTGAAACTCTTCGAATCTGTTTTTGTGTTTATAAATTCACAAGGTTAAAAGAATTCATATCTCAAATTATTTCTTGTTTTTAATACTGTTTGTCTTCGTTTGGGTTCCCCAGGAAAAAATAAACAAAGCTCAGACTGGGATCCTAATGCAATCCTGGGAGATGATCTCAGGAAACCTAATAGAAAAGGAACATAAGACTGGAAAGGAAGTCAATAAAGCCTGTGTTAGTTACCAAGCCACTTACTACTGAGGGCAACGGGGGCTCAATCCTAGTGGACAACCAAGGATATAGTGTAGAAAAGAGCTGCCCAGGAGAAATGCTACACAAGCCAAGCTGGTAGTTTTAAATTTTCTAGTAGCCACAGTTTTTAAGGAGCTGGGATTTAGCTCAGTTGGTAGACCAATGCTCTGCAGTCTCTGAGGTCTTGGGTTCGATTCCCAGCACCGCAAAATGGGAGAAGGATGTGCCAATCCACTCCCAAGGCAATTGCCAAATAATCAACCATTGAAAACCCTATGAGGGTTGCCATGAGTTGGACACAACTCCATGGCACCTAACAACAACAACAGTATTTAAAAAACATTGCAAGGCAAGTGAAATTAATTTCAATACCACATTTCACTTAACCCATTAAATCTAATATATCACATTTCAACATGTAATCAATGTAAAAACTACTCATAATATGTTTAAATTTGGTGGTTTAGTCTTTGAAATCAGGTGTATATGTTATACTTAAACTACAACTTAATTTGAACATTCAATTTTCATCTTGATTTGTATTTAGATTTCATAAAATTTACAGTTGCAAAAGAAGATTCACATAGCTAAGGTTTTTCCAAACAGGCTTCAGGGTTTTCTAATAACCAAAATGAGTATCATTTTTTTTTTTTACATTGGAATGAATTAAAATCAAATAAAGTTTAAAATCCTGTCCCTCGGTCACACCCACCACATTTTACTTAGAAGCCTCTTGTAATTAGTGGCTACCATCTTGGGCGCCACAGATGTAGAAGATGCTTTACAGTTATTTCACCTGAGAGGTGAAGAAGTCAGGGCACTCCCCCACCTCATGGACCATCACTGGATAATGGCTGTTTCTGGGGCCGTTGACAACTGAGCAAAGCTTCTGGTAGATGGGCACAGGTGTTCACAGCGAGGAGCCTTCTGCATGTGGAGGTGAACGCCAGGGCAGGCAGGCGGAGCGTGATGGTGTCAGCTGCAGCACACGACTTCGATTTTGTCATAGATTGTCATGTTCAGCAAGTCTCTTCTCCTTGATTGCTTAGAAGCACGTGATAAATCAACTTTTGTTTCATGTATCTGCCACCTTCGATGCTATCTTTCCACTGCCGTTGGGAGCATCCTGTGTGTAGGGCTCTCTGTCACCAAGCACAGTCTGCCACAGTTACAACACTTCCCTTATAGTTTATATCTAGCAATTCAGACACGCTGCCATATTTGGGAGCCGTGGTATTTACTAAGTGGCTTCTAATCTCTAGAACCAAATCTGGCTTTAAGTAGGAAGAATTCAGCTCTAATTTAATACGGTAGGATTTGACATTTAAATATATCTCTACACCTGGTTGTCCCTACATTTCTGTCAGCTTGTCATGCTGTGAGGGCTTGTGTGTTGCTGTGATGCTAAAAGCTATGCCACGGGTATTTCAGACACCAGTAGGGCCATCTGTGGGGGACAGGTTTCAGCTGAGCTTCCAGACTAAGACAGACTAGGGAGACCAGGGAGAAGGACCTGGCAACCTATTCCGGAGACAACTTGTTGTTGTTGTTGTTGTTAGGTGCCGTCGAGTTGGTATCCGACTCATAGCGACCCTCATAGGGTTTTCAATGGCTGACTGTTTCGGGATTGCCTTGGGAGTGGATTGCCAGGCCCTTCTCCCATTTTTGCGGTGCTGGGAATTGAACTCGGGACCTCAGAGACTGCAGCGCAGCGCTCTACCCACTGAGCCAAATCCCAGCCCCGGAGACAACTAGCCATTGAAAATCCTATGAATAGCAGAGAAGCACTCTCAGATATAGTGCCAGAAAATGAACCCCCCAGGCTGGAAGGAATTAAAGAGACAACTGGGGAAGAATTTCCTCCTCAAAATAGTTGTTGTTCTTAGGTGTTGTTGAGTTGGGTCCATCTCATACCAACCGTATGTATACCAGGATGAAACACCCCCCGACACTGTGCCATGCCCAGCACTGTTAGTGCTTCTCTGCTACTCATAGAATTTTCAATGGCTGATTGTTTTAGAAATGGACTGCCAGGTCTTTCTCTGAGGGCTACAGCATGTGATATTCCCCTCAAAATAGAGTTGACCTTAATGACAGGAGTAGAATAAAGCCCTGAGACCTCCTTTTTCTGGTGTGGCACCACTCAAAATGAGAAGAAACACAGTGGCTGCAACAATTGGATCAAACAACAACAACAAAAAGATAATGTGCATGGCACAATGTTGGGGAGTGTTTCATTCTATTGCATGTAAGGTCTCTATGAGTCTGATCTGACTCTATGGCACCCCACAACAACACCTGGTTGAGCTAAGAAATGTATCTTCAGATCCTGTATCCAGAGCTGCTCTACCAAACTTCTTCTACCATAGTTTGATTCTCTGATGTCTTCTGCAGACACCCAGGCTTGTCAATGTCTCCTTCCTAGTCACAGAGTGCAGTGTACCCAGTCGACTTTCCTGGTAACTGTGCCTTACTCGCTAACCCCATGGGCCTCCAGATGCCTGGTGATCCTGCCTCCTCTCTCTTTACCCCTCAGGGGTCCTTGGTCTCTGCTACCCACTGCTTTCTAGCCTGTTTATGGCTAAGCCCTCTCTTATCGTATTTAGTCCTGCAGACTAAATCTTCTATCTTCCATTTCCTAGCCTGAGCCACCTAACTAGATCTTCCTCCAGGTCTCTGTCTGTGCCATCCTATCCCACACCACTGCACTTAATCAGGCCATATAATATCACAACCCCAAAATAGGATAGCATCTGCCTTCAAGCCCAAATTAATGCATATAAGCTATTATTATTCCTCTTTCTTTCTAATTCATTCTGCACCATGAAGTCAGATTCATTTCTTAAAATCCTGTACTTGACATGTCAAAATTTGCTAAAGAAATAATTCATAACTGTCCTAGATGGAATCAGGTGCCAGAGAGACAAAAGAAGTATGTGACAATGTTCCTGGCTTCAAGTCGTTTTCAAGTGAATTTGAGAGGCAAGATTCATATGCATGATAGAGTTAGCAAATAGTGTAGAACAAAGATTCAAACACTGGCAAATTTTATCTGCAATGGGTCAGACAGTAAATATTTTAGTTAGCGTGGGCCGTATGTTCTGTGTTGCGATGATCAGTGCTGTGATAGCACAGACACAGCTACAGGCAATACATAAATGAGAGAGCCTGGTTGTGTTTCAATGAAGAGGGTCACTAAAATTTGAATTTTATATGATTTAAACATGCCATAAATAGTATTCATCTTTTGACTGTTTTCAACGGATTTCAAAAGGTGAACATCATTCTTAGCTTGAGGGCCATAAAAAGTAGGCAGTGAACCAGGATTTGTTTGGCTTCCATAGTTTCTGAACTCTTGGTGTTGAATATAATTTAGAACTGAATAGAGTGGTTCAGAAACTGTGATATAGAAGTAAAAGAAGTGAAGAAAGGATGCCTGGTTTAGTGCTGAGGTATGGGATAGTAAGACAAGGATTAAAGAGATGTCATTAAGATCCCTTAGGTGCCACCCAGTAGGGTCGATTCATGGTGACCTGATGTACAACATACGAAATACTCTCTTGCATTGTGCCATGCCTGGCACTATTGTCAGTGCTTCTCTGGTATTCATAGGGTTTTCAACGGCATATTGTTTCGAGAGTGGGTTGAAAGTCCTTCTCCCTAACCTGCAGCACCTGGTATTCCCAGGCGGTCTCCCATCCAAAGACTAACCTGGCCAACCCTACTTAGCTTCCCAGATCAGGCAAGATAGCAAGCCTATGTGCTATGGCTGCAGAGTAAGATCCCTTAATAGACAAGTCAAAATGTAAATGGAATCCAGAAGATAGTAAAAGAATTTCTACAAGGAAGAGGGGTATTTCTAGTCAGCAATAGCACGGCCCAAATTCTATTTGTTTCATATTATCTCTTCCCCAGCAATACTTTCTGTCAGCAGCTATACCGCCTCCTCCCAGGTATCCTCAGTAGTTAAGAATATGTAACTAATAGAAATTTAATACATATGTTAGTTTACCATTCATATCAAGAAATCAACCATTATAGATAGTCATCAAAGAAATGGCTGCCTACCGGGAAGATTCCAGGAATTATCTTATCTAAGCAAGAATGTTAAAAACTGCTCCTTAAGATACAAAGTTGGGATAGCTATGCAAATGGTTTATGGCACTGGGGTTTTTCCAAGAAAATGTATCCCTGACCAGGACAATTATTTCTTACCAGGCAATCATTCTTCAGGATATTCATAACTTATCTATTAATAATGTCACTATACTATTTCATGGAACCCTTTCTTGCTTTGTTTTAAAACAATTACTCTATCTATTTTATTTTAAAAATAAACTATTATATCATTATTGTAAAACTATTAACTATTTATTAGTGTAAAACTATTGAATTTTCAAAGGACAATGAGAGCATATTAACAGAATTCACTTATTAAAAATCAGTTTTCTTTATTAAATCCATAAAGCTCATTGTTGAAAATCTGTTGTTGTTGTTGTTAGGTAAAATGTAGATAAGTGAAAAGAAATTAATGTCATAATTCCCAATTAAATGCTATTAACATTATATATATATATATATATATATATATATATATATATATATATATATATTCTATGTATGTGTATGTCTGCAGCCATAGCACCCTCATGTCCGATCCCACCTGATCTTGGAAGCTAAGCAGAGTCAGCCTGGTTAGTTCTTGGATGGGAGACTGCCTGGGAATACTAGGTGTTGCAGGCTAGGGAGAAGGACTTGACAATTTACTCCTGAAACAGTTGGCCATTGAAAACCCTACAAATAGCAGAGAAGCACTGACATGGTGCCAGGCATGGCACAGTGTCACGTGGTGTTTCGTTCTGTTGTACATAGGGTCGCTATGAATCGTACTCTACTCCACAGCACCTAACAAGAGAAACATATGTATATGGGGTATGTATTGTGTAGGTGTGTATGAGACGGTTTTATCATGTAACACTTTTTGACTTCATGTTCGGTATTTTCTTACGTTAAATATTTTTCTACATTATCTTTTTGTAGTAGTGAAAGGATATCAGATTAGATGTATCATAACTTATCAAACTAGTCTCAACATTTGGACATTAGGCATTTCCTAATTTCTTCCAATATATGCTATGCTGATAGGAACATGTTTGTGCTTAATTGTGAGCATGCTCATAATTATTTCCTTAACATAAATTCTTAAAATTGAATGGCTCTGTATGAAGAGCTTTACACAGTATAAGGTTTTTTGCTATACTCTGTTTTGCTTTTTAATGACCAGCGTCCACTTGCTCACCTGCAAGGTTGTGCCAATCTATTATTAAAGCAACTTTCAAACAATACCTCATCTTACATTGTTAAAAGAATTGCACGTTCCTCTAAAGGGTCTTTAAAAAGATGATAATATAATGCTGCACTTTCTTTTTTCTGAGAGGACCCTTTTCCTCTACAACTTTTATTAATTTTTAAGCATTTGCTTCCTGGTACAAAAAATGCGAAACATTATGTGTTATTTAGTGTAAGTTGCGGGCTGGGATTTAGCTCAGTGGGTAGAGCGCTGCACTGCAGTCTCTGAGGTCCCAGTTCAATTCCCAGCACCGCAAAAATGGGAGAATGGCCTGGCAATCCACTCCCAAGGCAATCCCGAAACAGTCAGCCATTGAAAACCCTATGAGGATTGCTATGAGTCGGATACCAACTTGATGGCACCTAACAAGTGTAAGGTGCAAAGAAAGCACAAGGTCATCTGAAATAATATAGTCCAAAGGAACGTGGCTTCTGCTAAGAACAGTAGTACAATTTATTAATCAGGCTCCCATTTATAAATTTGTCAGAGACAATTATTTTTAAGTTAGTTTTCCTGCTTTTTTTGTATTAGTAGTATATGTGCACTAAAGATAGTATTTGCACTTCTATTTGAGATTTGCCAATTTTTCTTAAAACAAAAATCAAGATCAGCCAATACTTGCATGTGCACAATGAAGGATTGTTGTTACATTTGAAATAAGAAATGATGATACTTCCTAGTAGAAATATGATTTTTTATTCTTATTTGCATGTATCTATACACTTAACTTTACACAAAGAATCTGATAACACATTTACATTTTAAATGACAGAATAGCAAAATAATAGATCAAATCTACTATTATAACCAACAGGCTCAAGAAAAAGAGAAATTCAAATATGTCAATGTATTAGCTATGCCCGAGTTTCAAATATGGTTTTGTGAATTGCTTGCCCCTATTTGAGACACAGGTCATCATTGCTAATACAGAAGTTGCTAATAAGAAATTAGCAGGCTTATTTCTTGTAAAACATCAAAATCATAATTTAATAATTTATAACTATCAATATTTATTTCAATAGAATAATGGAAACAAGTACTTCAAAGAAACAAGTAGTTTATACACTTTCCTGCTTCTTATTTTTATTTTATTTTATTTTATTTTTTGAGGTACTAGGAGTTTGAACTCAGGGACTTATGAATGCTTTGGAAACACTCTACCACCGAGCTGCACCCCTCAGCCCATTTTTAAATCTTTTATCCTGACACAAGATCTCACTAAATTATGCAGGCTGCCTCTGGCCTCGAATCTGAGATCCTCCTGCCTCTACCTCCTGAGTCACTGGGATTACAGGAAGGCACCACCTGCTCAGCTACACGTTCCCATTTCTACAGATAAAATCAGAAAAGCAAAATTAGGACAACTGTCAAACAACTTTTTAAAACAACTGGTAAGACTGCAATCTAAAAAATGTAGCCTCCTTTCTCTGTCCCAAGATCTGAAAGGTGGAAAATGAAATCAACCTATGCTTTTTTTCCTATTTGCCCAACATCAACTGTAGGTGACTGAGTCTCTGTAAGGCTGCTTTAAATTCAACAGACCTTTAAACTAATACTATATTTCTTAAAGGGAGGCAAAGTTGACATCTAGAAAAAAAGAAACACTTTATTGATCCCCGAAGACAGGTTGAGAAAGCCAAAGATCTCATAAGCAGTCTATTTGGCAGTGGTTACAAGTGCAAGAAGCTATTACTAACAGCAATGCCCACCAGGACACAGGGATCTGCACCCAACCTCATTTTGGTTTTTGGCAATAGTATTTACATTTAATGCAAATTGGATAATATATATTTGGTAAGACAAAGCAAGGGCTGGGATTTAGCTCAGTTGGTAGAGCGCTGCGCTGCAGTCTCTGAGGCCCGGAGTTCAATTCCCAGCACCGCAAAAATGGGAGAAGGACCTGGCAATCCACTCCCAATGCAATCCGGAAACAATCAGCCATTGAAAACCCTGTGAGGGTCGCTGAGTCGGATACCGACTCAACGGCACCTAACAACAACAACAACTAAGACAAAGCAATGTTGATCTTAAAGAAATACTAGGTAAAAGAACTGATAGGCAATTAGCAAAGTCAGATCTACTCTGATCAAGCCTATCGCACTATCAATAAATTACATTTGGGATTGCCAGAGTGTCTGCAAGACTCTGGAGGCTCTGAATTCATCTTACTACACCTTGGAAGCTTCTAATAATGGAAAGCAAAAGCACACATACACACATAACGCTTTCTTCTCTTGTAATGTTCCAAACTCTAAAATGTGTGGTTCTTTGACTTGCATGAACTGTCGCTGTGACACAAGCAAATTATCTTGTTTTTCTAGCGTAAATTTTGGGGAGTTTTTGTTTGTTTTGAAGATGAAGAACATGCACTGAAAAGGTGATGTGTTATTTTCCAGAAACCATTAGCATTAGAAACTTCTGGAAGTGAGAAACCCATTCACGTAAATTGGTACTGTGCAACTTAGTAATTCTGAAAGCTGTAGTTTCTCCTTCACAGAAAATGTTGAATTTCCTCTCTAGTGAAAGGATCTGACTGTATACAATGACTCTTGATTAAACTTCAAAAGCAGCTTCACTTATATCCAGTGAATGCCTGGCTCCACTATCTTTTAGGGCATTCCATCTCAGAGTGAGTAATGTCACATTTTGATTCATGTGTTTCTTCTTTCTTTAACTTGCTTATTTCATTTCTAGTCTTATGAGGTACATAGTGTATATTTCCTGTTTTTGACACCTCTGACCAGTAATGGATTTGCTTTGGCTGACTATACAGAGGTGAAAGGAGATGCCTCAGAAAAGGCAGCCTAGCACCTCGGGGGAACTGGTGAGCAAATCAGAACACTGGTTCCACCTCAGACTTACTCAATCTGCATCTGCCTTTAAACAAGACCTCCAAGGGATGCAAATGCAAATCAAAGTTTAGAAGCACTGTCGGGGCACTTTGCTCTTTCCTGCCAAGGTATTTTTCTGTTATTCTTCCATGTAGAAAAAGATAGTAGTTTTGCTAACATTGGTCCATTTCCAGACATGTGAAATAGAGATAATACATTTCATTTACATTAATCTTCTTTCTTTTCTTTTATCTTTGTTTCTTTCTTTCCTTTTTTCTTTTCTTTCTTTCTTTCTCTCTTTTTTAAGTACTAGGTGTCAACCCTGGGACTCATGCATGCAAGGCAAACCCTTATCACCAAGCTGCAACTCTTCACCCCTTAAAATTTTTTTTATTCTGAGACAATGTTTCACTAAATTACACAGGCTGCCTTTGGCCTCCAACTCCTGATCCTCCAGCCTCAGCCTCCAGAGTTGCTGGGATTCAAGTTGCTGCACCACGGAGCCATGCCCTTTAATCTACTTTCTGTGTAAGTGGCCACCTTCATTGTCTGGAGACATTCGCCCTCATGGTGGGAAGTTTAGGATTCTTACAGCAAGACTGTAAAGAAAAAGAGAAAGAAAAAGTTTAGCCAGGACATCCCCAATAGAATGTTTTATTCTGAAAAAAGATAAAAGACTTGAAAACCAAGGTTTACTAAGAGAAAAAAAAAAAGTTTCTACCACGCTTAACTCTCTCTGTTTTATCATATCCTGAGGCAGGTGGATGTAGATAGTAAGTTTTTTCCATAGACTAGAGAAGAGAGCCCCACCACATTTCACCTAGGACAGGGACTTTTTTCCTTCATTAGTTTTTTTATTTTGAAATAATGTTGCATTTACAGAAAAGTTACAAAGATAATACAGAGTTTCTGTATCTACTGCCCTCTGCTTCATCTGATATTCATATTTTATAATCATGATGGGGCTGAGGTTTAGCTCCGTTGGTAGAGCACTTCTCCCCATTCTCTGAGGACCAGGGTTTGATCCCCAGCACCACAAAAACGGAAGAAGGGCCTGGCAATCCGCTCCCAAAGCAATCCCCAAACACTGAACCATTGAAAACCCTATGAGGGTCCCTATGAGTCCGACCTGACTCAATTGCATCTAACAAGAACACAATCATAATACAATGATTGAAACTAAGAAGTTAATATTAGTTCAGTACTAGATTTGATCTTGATTTCCTCAGGTTTCCTGGTAATATTCTTTTCTTTTGATCCAATTCATAATACCATATTGTAGTCAGTGCATGAATCTCCTCCAAGCTGTGACTATTTTTGGCCTTTTTTTTTTTGTCTTTCATGACATCAATAGTTTTGAAGAGACTGATTTAGGTATTTTGTAAACTGTCCCTAAACTTCACTTTGTTTAGTGTTGCCTCCTAATTAGATTACTGCTTATAGATTTGGGGGAAGAGAACCAGAAGTGATGTTAGGCCATGAATGCTTATTTATTTATTAATTTATTATTAATTAATTAATTAATTTATGGTATTGGGTGTTGACCAAGGCCTGGCGCTTGCATGCTTTACAAGTGCTGTACCACGGAGCTGCACCCCCAGCCCATTTTTTTTTTTTACTTTTTTGAGACAGGGTCTCACTAAATTATGCAGCCTCCCTCTGGTCTCTAACTTGCAATCCTTCTCCCTCTGCCTCCCCAGTTGCTGGGATTACAGGCATGTGCCACAGTGCCCGGCTTGAATATTTATTCTTAATGGATAAGGATAAGCTGTGAAGGAAATAAAAAGCTCAAAATTTGCTCCTTCTGGTCCCAAGAGATGATAGGGAAATGAGGCAGATATAAGGAAGGCAGGAAGCTAAGATGATATCAGGGTTTTGGTTTGTTTTCGCCCTTTTCTACAAATACACATTTTTAGGGCCAATCCTCAGGGGAAGGGCAATTTGGAAGCAGCTAGATAGGCACTGTGTGACCAGAGGTCACTGGGTTAGTGGCTCCCTTTCCCAGATGCAGGCTCTAGGCCACAGCATGCCCAGAAATGTTTAACAACCGGCTGGGAGTGGAGGAGGAGGTGAGAGAGGGTGGAGTCTTGATTTGTAAAGTTTGCCCATTTCCAAGATGCAAATACCCTCCTACCTTGGCTGATTTCAAGCTATGAAAGCGAGGTCATGACCGCAGAGCTGGGAAGAGCTGCGTAGCAATGCTACCATAGACAACGTAGTAAAATGTAAAGCAATAAACAGGAAGTGATGATTTGAGTATTCGTTTTCAGCAGAACGTGTTTACATGTAAGTTTTTATTATTTTCTTTTTATTTTTTCCCTTTCTTCAATTGGTTTTTAAATGTATAACTTAACGAATCTCATTATGACATTTCCATACATGCACTTAGCTCGGTTGGTAGTGTGCTTGCTTGGCATGCGCTGATGCCCCGGGTAAGATCCCCAGCACTTGGCTTAGTTTGCCCACATTTGAAAACTGAAGATTTTTCATTATTTAATTTTTAATAGTGCCTGTGTTTAACAACTGGCTGGCAAAAGTCCTGAAAATGTAATTATCCACTAAGGTATGAGCTGCCTTCAGGACTCCTCTGCTTCCGGAAGCCTGCTCCTGGGGCACAGTGCCTTAGCCTAAGTACCTCAGTGGCAAGCAGGACACCTCCTGTCTCATCACGGCCTCTATGTAAAGGCAGGGGCCCAGGGGCTCTCATATCCTCATTACCAGTACACGTGGACTGGCAGAGGTCTAGGGGAAAAGGGGATGACAGAACCCCAGGGGAAATGGCAGTCATGATGGTGGCCAGTGCTCACCATCCCAAAAGGTTAGTGAGACTTAGTCACACGTCAGTGGTCCCAATTCCAGGAAGATGAATCCAGCCTCTCTAGAGTAGAGCCTTGCTTATCCAGAGGACAGCCGGTGATTCAAGAACGCCCTGAGGATACAAGAACCACATCATGAACCCGGTGAAGTGGTACCTGCTTATAATCCCAGCAACTCAGGAGGCAGAGGCAGGAGGATCTGTGTATCTCAGCAAGACCCTGACTTGAGATTAAAAAAATAATAATGGGCTAGGGTTACACCCCAATGGTAGAGCATGAAAAGTATGCACAAAGGTCCTGGGTTCAACCTCCAACCCAAGTACTACCAAAAAAACCAAACCAACCAAACAAAAAACCCCAGCACGTACCCACATGTTATATTGGGAATGCAAAGGAAGAAGGAAGAAGAGACTCTGAGAAAGACAGGCATTTTTTGGGTCATCTATATCATAGCGTTCCTCAAAGTGTGGTCCACGGGTCTATGCCAGGTCACAAACCACTGCTAGTCTGAGGAGAGATAAATACACTGGAGAGTTTGTGTTTAGAAACTTTTATTGTAAGTGGACGTTGCTGTGACATTCTAGTATGTGGTCCGTGGACGTGTTGTGCTGAACAGGATATAGGCCAGTTCGGGTGGAGTGAACGGGCACGGTGAGTAGCCTGGGGTACCAGCTGAATACTGGTCATGTGACCTGGAGCTATGCATTTGGTGTGTGAGCAACTGGAGAGATGAGTCACCTTGACAATCATTAATCTCAAAGACTTTTAAAATCATCACCTCTAGATGGGAATTAAATGCAGAACAGTCTGAATCAGACTTCCCAGAGAGTGGTCTGTGGACCAACAACATCCACATTACCTGGGAACTTATTAGAAATGTAAATTTTGGGGCTCCACCCTGAACACACTGAATCAGAAGCCCTGGGTGCAGGCCCAGCCATCTGTGTTTTAACAAGCCCGCCAAGTGATGCTGATGCGTGTTTGAATTTAACAACGACAACTGGTTTGGACACTTCACGTGAAAGAATTATGCTCAAGCTGGAAGGGAATGAAACACTATTAATTGAGTGAGAATTATCCCTGCTAAGTGGCAGAAGTGGGACTCAATGAAGATGAGACCGGGTGAAGAAAAAGAAAGAAAATGAAACTCTGTTTGCACATTTGAATGGTAGTCAAGTGAACAAGGGCAAGATGGTAAAATTAAACACTTTTACTGGTAATCATTTTTTTTATTTCCCTCTATAAGCTTTCCCAGACAGCTCGCAACTCCATGTTTCCCAGTGTAACCCATTTACCAAGCCAGTCCTCGTCTGCCTAGAAGTGGTAGAAATAGGGTGATGGTAGTTTTTTTTTTTTTTTTTTTTTTTGTGGTACTAGGAAGTTGAATCCAGGACCTCAAGTATGTAAGCGCTCTACCACTGAACCACACCCCCAGCCCACGTTTTCCTTTTTTAGTTTTTATTTTGAGACAGGGTCTCGCTAAGTTACACAGGCTGCCTCCAGCCTCAAACTCGAGATCCTCCTGCCTCAGCCTCCCAAGTCCCTGGGATTATAGGCGTGTGCCACTGTACCCGGTTAGGCTGTTGGTAGGTAAGGGAAGAGTAGTTGTGTACTTTCATTCTCCCTACACAATTGTTGGTTTTCCTTCCATTCCCTACTGTTCCTACTAATAATTGGGGAGGCCGACTCTTGAGTAATTTGTGTCAGCCTCCCATTTCCCTCTCTGCCTGGGCTCTTCTCTACCCCTGGGACCCCTGAGACATGATCTTTCTGATGCTGCTATTCACCCTCTCAGATAAAGTTGTTCTGGTTTCAGCTTCAGATCTGGTGCCCAGGATGTGAAGTATACTACAGCCCAGAAGAAATTCTCCCAGTTTTTCATCTGTGCTACATTATCTTACTGGCGAATGCTATGCTGGGTTCACACAGTCTTCTGATGCACTCCTCCTTGAACTGAAATGTGCACACAGACTTCTCAGGGCTCTTGGTAATGTTCAGATTCTCATTCAGCAGATCTAGGGTGGGGCCTGAGGGCCTGAGGATCTGAAGTTCTTTCCTTCCTCCCTTTCTTCCTTTCTTTTTTCAATTTTTCTTTTTGGAGACAGAGTTTCACTATGTAGCCCAAGTTGGCTTTGAATTTGAGATCTTCCTGCTTCACTCTGGAGTCCTGGGATTATAGGTGGGTGCCACCAAGGCTGGCTGGCTGAGGATTTGCATTTCTAATCAGCTCCTTGTTCTTGTTATTCTTGGTGCAGTGGAGTTGAGTCCAATTCACAGTGACCCTATGTACAACAGAATGAAACACTCCCCGACACTGTGCCATGCCCGACACTACTGTCAATGCCTCTCTGCTATCCATACGGTTTTTGATGACTGATTGTTTTGGGAGTGGGCCTCGGGGTCCTTCTCCTAACCCTACCTTGTTGTTGTTGTTGTTGTTGTTGTTAGGTGCCCTCGAGTCAGTATTCGACTCATAGCGATCCTCATAGGGTTTTCAATGGCTGCCTGTTTTGGGATTGCCTTGGGAGTGCCAGGTCCTTCTCCCATTTTTGTGGTGCTGGGAATTGAACTCGTGATCTCAGAGACTGCAGCGAAGCACTCTACCAACTGAGCTAAATCCCAGCCCTCCCAAGCCTACAGCACCCAGTATTTCCAGGTAGTCTCCCATCCAAGTACTAACCAGGCCAACCCTGCTTAGCTTCCGAGATTGGAAGGGATCAGACGCCGCTGTGGTAGAGCTGCAGGCGCCTCTTAGGTGATTATGTGGATATTATCTGGAATCAGAACAAAACCAAAATCTTCAACTCTGGGATTGACAATACAATATGTTTTCTAATATTCCCAATGGTCCTTTCTAATTTGGAGTGAAAAAATCTTTGAGACACCACCTCCTGCCTGGCCATCCTAGAAACAGTACTCCTGTTACATCCATCAAAGTTGAAAACCTTCATTAGCATGGAATTTACAGCATAATAATTCCTAAACTCCCCCATTAACTTTATTTTGCATGAGAAAGATCCTGAGAGACACAGTAGAAGCACAGATTGCTGGGCTCCACCCTGAGATTCAGAGTCAGTGGATCTCCATGGGGGAGGAGGGAAGGACTTTGCATTTCCAGGAAGTCTGCAGGTGATGCTGATGGTGCTGGCCCACAGGCCCCACTGTGAGAGCCTTTCCCGGTGGTCCACATCGCCAGCTCTTGTTTTGGCTTCCAGGGAGAACTCCCTTGTTCCCTGCTGGGCCTGTGGGTTTTCCTATTCCATGCCCTTTTGTGGGCTGGGGTTTAGCTCAGTTGGTAAATAAAGCTCTGCTCTGTATTATCTGAGGGCCTGGGTTCAATCCCCAGCACCACAAAAATAAGGAGAAGGATGTGGCAGTCCACTCCCGAAACAATCAGCCATTGAAAACCCTATGTGGGTGGCTGAGTTAGACTCAACTTGATGGCACCCAACCACCACCACCACCACCACCACCACCACCACCTTTTGTTTCCCTCATTTGTTCACTCAGTCATGGATTCATCCATTCATTCAGTAGCTCAGTATTTCACCACACGTTTTAAAGACAGAAATGGCACTGTCAAATGCCATCTGGAGGCTCATGGTACAAGGGAGGAAAGAAAAACAATTTACCTTTTTCATGTATGGAGGGCTTCATGCTTTCCAAAGACCTTCCTCAAGCAAGCCCCCATTTGATTTTCTCCTGAAAGACAGGGCAGGGGTCATTTTACACTACTCATGAGTGAAGAAACTTAAGGCAAGAGAAGAGAAGGGAGTCCCACAGGGTAATGTCACCTTCTCTTTCTAACCCCAGGCCAATATTTTTCCTCATTAGCCACCATACTGTCTTGACTCCATCCCTCTTTGTTGCCCACATCTTGCTGTCTTTGAAACCCAATCCCACTCTCCTCCAGGAAATATTCCCTGGTAACCCCACTTAAAATAATGTGTCCTGCTTATAAACTAGCACAGTATTTTACCCCTTTACCTTTTTTTTTTTTTTTAAATCTCTGAGAATAGGATCAATACATACCTAACTCTCCTCTTTGTCTGCCACAGCACCCAGTCACTAGTTTAGGGTAGAAACTCAACAAAGAGCTGAGAAATGAAGAAATGAAAGAGGATAAGAAGAGAATTTCACCTCTTTTGTGAGTCAAGTTTTATTCATAAGATAATCAAGGAAGGCTGGGTGTGGCTGCCCAAGTCTGTAATCAGCATTCCAAGGCAGAAGCCAGAGGAGCAGGAGGTTCAGGGCAGCTTGGGCTACATAGCCAGACCTTGTCTCCAGCAAAGAAGCAAATAAAAGATCATCAAGGAAGGAAATTTGTTGTTGGTAGGTGCCACGTATCCAACTCATAGCAGCTCTCACAGGGTTTTCAATAGCCGAGTGTTCTGGGATTGCTTTGGGAGTGGGTTGCCACGTCCTTCTCCCATTTTCTTTGCAGTGCTAGGGATTGAACCGGGCTGGGATTTAGCTCAGTTGGTAGAGCACCGCTCTGCAGTCTCTGACGTTCCAGGTTCGATTCCCAGCACCGCAAAAATGGGAGAAGGATATGGCAATCCACTCTGGAGGCAATCCCGGAAAAATCAGCCATTGAAAACCCTATGAGAGTCACTATGAGTTGGACAGGACTCCAGGGCACCTAACAACAGGGATCAAACCTGGGTCCTCAGAGAGTGCAGAGCAGCACCCTACCCACTGAGCTAAACTCCAGCTCCAAGGAAGGATATATGGGAAGATAAAAGCAGAGCTTGTGTTATCTCCTTTCTTTCTATCTCCATAAGTAAAGGTGGGGAGGGCTAGCATTAATGATATGCTTCCTGGAGGCCAGGTGTTTTCCTCATGACATTATCATCAGGGAGACATGGGAGCATAGGTAGGCAGATCTGGAGCACAGGTCATGGAATCTGGCAGCAAAAACATCAGTCCTTGTAATCGTCGTATAAAAGAATTTATAGGCTACACGTTAAGTTATGGTAGAGAATATGGATAGAATTTATTAAAGCTAGTACACCTTTAAGGTATACACCCTGTAAGGTATAACTGAGGCACTTAGGGAAGCTTAGATAGATCTGCAAAGGAACTTGGAAAAACTTCCATTCCCTCGGTGAATCGGCATATGGATGTTTCCACTCCCCAAGGGAAGGTAAAGATGCCAGAGTAGAGGAGAGTTAAGCAAGGTTTTAGAAGGAAAGATGCCTTGGATACACAGAGAAGCCAACTTGATGGTACCCAACAACATGGCGGGCCAGAGAGAAGGGACAGGCCTGTACGTGATTGCTGGAGAGAGAGAGGAGGGAAGCCTGGAGAGGAAGAGAGAGGAGGAGGGGGTGGAGGAGAATGTGCCAATGCTCTCTCTGTTGTTGTTGTTATTAGGTGCCGTCTCGAGTTGGTATCCAACTCATAGCGACCCTCATAGGGTTTTCAATGGCTGACTGTTTCAGGGTTGCCTTGGGAGTGGATTGCCAGGCCCTGCTCCCATTTTTGGGGTGCTGGGATTTGAACTCAGGTCCTCAGAGACTGCAGTGCAGCGCTCTACCTTCTGAGCTAAATCCCAGCCCATGCTCTCTCTAGTTTTATTCAAACTAGGGCACACCAGGGTGATATCAGCCCAAGGCGCCTGGTGTGACTTGGGCCTAGAGTCTTTGTTTTGTAAAGATTGAGGGCTTGGGTTGGGTGTGGGACCCATTTGAAAAATGTCCTTCCAATGTCCTTAGGGACTCACATGGCTTATTCATCATCATGGCAGATCAGCAGGTGCCATTTCGCTCCGCCTCTCCCCCCACATTGCCTGCTGATGCCTAAGCTAGCTAGCTAAAGGCATCGTGCCTTTATAACAGAGAAATACTACTGTTCTCATTTTCAAGTGCAGGTATGGAGGCCCAGTGCTGTTTAGAAACTCACCCTCATTCAAACACTGAAGGCATGTTAGCGTGGAAACCCTAATCCCATCTAACCTCATACAGCAACACAGACATACAGAACCACTTCCAATTACATTGACAGTGTAAAACTGCCCACTACCTACCAATATAAGAAGTCAATTCATAAGTAAGTCTTGAGATCACCTTTTCATTTGGTTGTTTGGCTTTGTTTTTTGAGACTGGGTCTCATTATGGAGTCCAAGCTGAGATGGCCTCTTGGTAACCTTGTTTTTGACCTTGTTTTGACTTGTGATTGGTTCACCATTGCTGGCTGAATCCTATAATCCCATTCTTTCAAGAAGGGAAAGGAATTTCACTGTTCCCATGCTCTTTTTCTGGTTGTTCATGTAACCAGTTATCACTGGTTGTGAAATGCTGGCCACATCAGAACACACTTGTTGGGAAGGGCTGTGTGAAAATTTGGGGAGAATTTTGCAACAGGGTGGGAGGCCGTGGATGAACCCAGAAATGCCCTCAGGAATAAACTTGATAGGAATAATAACCTTAGGAAAAATGGAGCCCTCAGACATTATCGCAATGTGTTAAGCACTTACCATATTATAGACCTGAGAGTTATTACAGAGTTTAACCAAAGGACTTTTCCAGTGAATGCCAGGTAGACTTCATATAGGCAATTAAGAGAAAGACAGAGTCAGGAACATGGTGGATTCACCTAAGACTCACAAGTTACCCAGCTCAACTCGAAAGGACAGAGACTGGAAACATCCTGAAAACCAAACAGATACATCAAAGGGATACAGTGTGTAGCCTTTCCTCTTACAGATAATGCAATATCCCATCTGGTTAACATCTGTTAGTTTAATTGGCCAGGATTATTACACCGACCTCCGCATTTCACTGGCCATTAAGACAGCTACCAGATTTAAAGATACATTATTTATGTATTTATTTATTTATGTATTATAGTTTTTACGAAACTATTTCAAGTAATGAGGAAATTCTACCAAAAGCTTTCAAACTTTTAGAATCTGCCAGGTTGCAGAACAAATAGTCTTAAGGCACATTTTTCAGGCCTACCGGGGTGTTCAATTCTGGAAAAAAAAGTCAATTCATGGCAAATGTCCAAATCTTTCAACAGTTTTCTATTGGTATGCAGTCTGTCATATCAAACAACTGGTTAAAATCATGCACCCAGAGACAGTGAGAAATTAGAGAGGCAGATATTTTTCTCTAATTCAGTACTGATGATGTTAATGAACTATTGGCTTCAAAGAGCAGTTTCAAGCACCCATGTAGGTGTGCTTAGAGCCGAGGCACAGGCAGCCTTCTTGAAAAAAAAAAATTTGAGTTTTGCCACTGTTTCTTAGAAAAAGGTCAGAAGCAACTCCTCAACCAATCAATCACAGGTTGTTTCCTAGAATCCTCTGTCTTGGGGAATTCACAGTAAACCTGAGTTAAATGAATATAGAGAAACAAGAATGTATTGTTAATGGATGTGCCTCCCTAAGGACCAGCTCGGGATGGGGATAGTCACTTTGGTCAACAAAGGGCTCTAAAATAATAAGGTTTGCTTGTAAAATAACAATTACTACAAGATGACTTGTGCCATCCCCGCGTGTCGCGCTGTGGAGGTTTGTGTGTACTGTGATGCAGAAAGCTATGTCACCAGTATTAGCTATCCACAGGCCCACCATGGTGGACAGGTTTCAGCTGAGCTTCCACACTAAGACTAGGGAGAAGGACCTGGCAGTCCACTTCTGAAACAATTAGCCACTGAAAACCCTATGAATAGCAGAGATGCACTGTCAAATACAGCGCCAGAAAACGAGTCTCCCAGGCTGGAAAGCATTCCAGGAGCGACAGAGGAAGAGTTGTCTTTTCAAAGTAGAGTTGACTTTAATGATGAGAATGAAGTAAAGCCCTGGGACCTCCTTTTGCTGATGTGGCACGACTCAAAATGAGAAGAAACACAGTGACTGCAACAATGGGCTCAAACGTAAAAAGATCATGTGCACCAAGCAGTGTTGGATAGAGTTTCGTTTTGCTGTACTTAGGGTCGCTGTGAGTTGGGCCTGCCTGGAGGGCATCTAAAAACAACAACTTCTGCTTGCATATTGTCTAAGTGTAGCAGATGTACACCTCACAATCACCTTACCAGAATGTGACTATAATAATCAGTTTATAGGCTAAAGTTGCCTGCAGCTGTAGCCCTGTGGCATCCTATCCCGTCAGATCTCGGAAGCTAAGCAGGGTCGGGCCTGGTTAGTACCTGGATGGGAGACCGCCTGGGAACACCAGAAGCTGTAGGCTTGGGAGAAGGACCTGGCAACCCTCTCCCAAAAATCAATCTGCCATTGAAAACCCTATGAACAGCAGAGAATCACTGACAATAGTGTTCCCCTGTTGTACAAAGGGTTGCTATGAGTGGGATACCGACTCGACGGCACCTAACAACAACAACAAGGCTAAAGTTAGAAACTGAGAAACCAAAGGTCATTAACTTGCCTGAAGTCACACAGCTAGTAGCACCGGCAGTGTGTATTCTGACGCCTTGCTCTTGCCCAGTAGACTCTACTGCTTTTCCAGACATAGGTCATGATATATTTTTCCAATATATGAGAAGCGTACATTACTACATTTTGAGAAAATGAGAAACAAAACTGTAGCGCTGCTAGACTCATGTAATTGCTACTGGCCTTTTGAGACATTTGCTTTCAATCATCCTTCTATGCATTCTTTTTGGGGGGCAGGGTTGTGGCTTGACCCAAGTCCTTGTGCATGCTAGGCAGGTGGTCTACCATTGAGCTACATCCCCAGCGAGTGAATATTTTTAAATATTTTGTTATAGTTCTATGATTTTGGTTTTTTCTCTTCACATCATATCACAAGTACTTTCCATGCTGCGAAAACTGTTTAGAATGTTCATTTTTAACACCTGCAAAATATCACATAGACTGAGTGTGCTGTGCTTATTTACCAAGTCTGGGGTTGTTAGCTATTTAGGTTGCCTGCAAAAGCCTAGAGCAAGCAAAAGTGTAGAGGGAGCTCGCCAGCCTGGTTCAGGCTACTTGACCTCTCAACGATTCAATTTCCTCATCTGTAAAATGTAAGTAAGAATACGTACCACATGGGGTTCTTGTGAGGATTAACTGCGTTAATGGAAATAAAGTGCTTAAAATCCTGTCTGCAGATAGTCATTACTACAACAAATAGGTATGTAGTTATTCTCTTCATACAGGAAGCAAAACACACTTTAAAAAATTACTTCCTGGAAATCAATATGGAGGTACCTTAGAAAACTAAAAATATATCTACCTTATGACTCAGCTATACCACTATTGGGGCTGGGATTTGGCTCAGTTGGTAAAGCGCTGCACTGCAGTCTCTGAGGTCCCGAGTTCAATTCCCAGTACCGCAAAAGTGGGAGAACGACCTGGCAATCCACTCCCAAGGCAATCCCGAAACCGTCAGCCATTGAAAACCCTATGAGGGTCGCTATGAGTCGGATACCGACTCGATGGCACCTAACAACAACAACATACCACTATTGGGAATATACCCAAAGGGAGATGAGGCATCATACCACAGAGACACCTGCATCTCCATGTTCAATACAGCACGTTTCACAATAGAAAGGATATGGAATCAACCAAAGTGCCCATCAACAGAAGAATGGATAAAAAATTATGGTACATATACACAATGGAATACTACTCAGCAATCAAAAAAAAAAAAAGAAAGAAATAATGTCATCTGCAGCAAAATGGATGGAATTGGAGAAAATTACCTCAAGTGAATGAACACAAGCCCAAAAAGAGAAATACCACATGTTCTCACTCATGTGGGAGCTGAATCAAACTTAAAAGAAGGAAAAAATCCTATACATAAATTGGAACATAATAAAATGCTCATGTAAACTTAATGGAGAAGGGACAATTTAAGGAGTGGAAAGAAGGAGGGAGGGATCTAGCAAAAGGAAGGGATGATGGGAGAAGACAGGAATTTGGGAGATAATTATAATAATACCAACAATAACAAAGGATGGCAATAATGCAAAAGGGCTAGATTATTCATGTAATACTGCCGACAATGTAAAAAGATAGATCACTATAGAAAAAAGTTTGGACTTAAATCACAATCGGGATGCAAGAGTATAGAAAAATGTTCCCACAAAACGACATGCAAGTAGAAAGAAAGCCATTGGTGTGGGGGTGGGAGAGGGTGGAGGAGGGGCACAAGAGGGTAAGGGGGAAGTTATGTGTGCAATGTACAATGAAACACATATATGGAAATGTCACAATGAAATACATGTCAGAATGAAATACATTAAAAATTTCCAATAAAAATTTACTTCCTTATGATATATTCCCAGAGATATTATTATTAGGCCAAAAGACATAAACCTTTTTGTTCAAATAGTTGATTTGGTACAGGCCAGCATGATGCAGATCTAGGACTGTAGCTTCTTAGGAGGCTGAGGCCAGGATTGTAGGTTCAAGGCCAGAGGTGGGTTGTTAGGTGCCATTGTTGTTGTTGTTGTTCTTAGGTGCCGTGGAGTCTGTATCCGACTCATAGCGACTGTCATAGAGGTTTCAATGGCTGAGTGCTTTGGGATTGCCTTGGGAGTGGATTGCCAGGCCCTTCTCCCATTTTTGTGGTGCTGGGAATTGAACTCGGGGCCTCAGAGACTGCAGTGCAGCGCTCTACCCACTGAGCTAAATCCCAGCCCATAAATATAATATATAAAATGTTAATAGTATTTAATTGGGAATTATGAGATTAATTTCTTTTCACTTATCTACATTTTACCTAACAACAACAACAACATACCTAACTCACAGTGACCCCACAGGGTTTTCAATGGCTGTTTCGGGATTGCCTTGGGAGTGGAGTGTCCCGTTCTTCTCCCATTTTTGCAGTGCTGGGGATCAAACCTAGAACCTCAGAGACTACAGAGCAGCACTCTACCAACTGAGCTAAATTGTAGCCCCAAGGCCAGAGGTCGCCTGCACAAATTAGCAAGACCCTGTCTCAAAGTAAAAAAAAAAAAAGGGGGGGGGGCTGAGGATGCAGCTCAGTGGTAGAGCACTTGCCTAGCATGTAGGAGGCCCTACATGCCAAAGCCTATCCAAAGAGTGAATTCCAGACACTGTATGGAAGACAGTAGTGATATTTCTGAGCCTCTGGAAGACTATACCTTCAACAAGATGTTTTATTTTAGCTTTTGACAGTTGGTTAGGTAAGTGAAATCTCTCTTGGGCTCCTTGCTCTCTGGGTTCTCAGCCTCTCAAGTTCTCTCCAGTTTAAAGCTCTCCAGTGCCTTTAGACAAATGTTTGCTGGATTTCATCCATTTTGATCTAAATGTAATACTTGGGAATGTAAGTCCGTGACATTATTTTAAAAATAATTTATTATACCTAAATATAACTTTTTTTTGTTCTACTCTATATTCACTTGATTATTGCTAAGGCTGGATGTTTTCCTATGTTTGCAAATATGTTATATGTTGCCTTTTGTAAAATGTGATTCTATTCTTAGCACGTGTGTTGCTTAAATGTGATTCTATTCTTATGTCCTACATTGATTGGGAATTATGAGTTTGTATAAACTATGCAACGTTCATATTAACCTTTTCTTTTATGCCTAGGCTACTGCTTGCATGTTTTATTCTATTTTAATTTTCTAAAACTTTTTGGCAATACTGTGGGGTTGAAGGCAGAGCCTCCTGCATGCTAAGCAAGTGTTCTACCACTGAGCTGCACTCCCAACTCCTTTTTAAAACTTTTAAATTTTGAGACAGGGTCTTGCTAAGTTGTGCAGGCTGCCTCTGGCCTTGAATCTGCAATCCTCCTGCTTCAGCCTTCCAAGTAGTTGGGATTATAGGTGTGCACCACAGCACCCAGCTGTTGGCATATTTTATTGTTTTTAAAAAATAAATCAAATGTATTTCATTGTTCACTTTGCCACTTATTACAATATTCTAAGCCTATAAAATAGCCCCTTTAGACTTCTTATGGCTTAAGTTTTGGTAATTTATTATATGTATATGATAAGTGTAAAAACTGACATTTTGTAGATTAGTCCACACATTGCAAAATGCGTTCCCTCTCTGTTCATTTGTGCTTGTTATTATCAAATACTTCATTGTTACAGAAAATTTATTTTGACAATATATTTTGCCTCCTTAACTTAATTTTATTTTAGTGCCAGTATCACAAGATTTTAATTATTATGACTTTATAATACATTTTTATATTTGATAAGAATAGTCTCTCCTCATTTCTCCTTTCTCAAAATTGAGTTGCTTATTGAGTTGCAAAATTGCGTTTTCTCTTTCAGATTTATGTTAAAGTTCCCCTCACCACTACCTCAAAATGTAACAAAAAAAATGAGATTGTTATTAGATTATTATTAAATCTATACTTCAGAAATACTTAACAATAAAAAATGTTACGTTTTAAACTTGAAACTAGCCTTTTGATTAATTTAAAATTGTTATAGCTCAAAAGTTTTATTGAGATAGGTAACATATTTCTGGTTAAAAGCAGCCACAGAGGCTGAGCATGGTGGTGCACTCTTTTTTTTTTTTTTCTTTTTCTTTTTTCTTCTCTCTCTCTCTTTCTTTTTTTGAGGTATTTGGGGGTTGAGCCCAGGGCTTCACACATACTTTGCAAGTGCTCTACTACTGGACTGCTTCCACAGCCCATTTTTTACTCTTCATTTTGAGACAAGACCTCACTAAATTGTGCACGCTGCCTCATGTCTCAGTCTCACCATCCTCCTGCCTCCTGCCTCCTGCCTCTGCCTCCAGGGATTACAGGCTTGTGCTACTTACTGCACCTGGTGGTGGTACACACTTGTGATCCCAGCCCTGGGGAAGTAGAGGCAAGCAGACTGCAATTTTATGGGCAGCCTGGGCTACCTATCTAGTTCCAGGCCAGCCTGGCAACACAGTAATACCTAGTTTCAAAAAGTCAAAAAGGAAAAAAGACAAGAAAAAAAAAATCAGTCATCAAGCTTTATGTATTTTGTTGCTCTTATAAAATGAATCTCTTTCAAAACTTGAGTTAATGTAGCATTTAAAAAATGAAATAATGTCATTTGCAGCAAAATGGATGGAATTGGAGAACATCATCATAAGAGAACGAACACAAGCCCAAAAAGAGAAATACCATATGTTCTCACTCATATGTGGGAGGTGACTCTTACTTAAAAGAAGAATCCTATACCTAAATTAATATATAAAAAAATGCACAATTAAACTTAGCAAAGAAGGGACAATATAAAGAGTACAAAGGAGGGAGGGAAGTAGCAGAGGGAAGCAAAGATTGTGGAAGGTGAGACAAGGAGGATAATCAACGTAGCGGGAGAAAGTGGGACAGGATAATCTCAATGTAAACGATGCAACTTCATGAGTACATGGGAAAAATAGGGGAATATAACCCAAATATGCATATGAGTTCTGCTACATATTAGTCAAAAAACTCCGTAAACCTTGCAAGTTGATAAAAGTGTAACCAAAAGTGATGTAATGGTTGCATAATGGAAAAAGCCAATGCTATATTTCTCTGTTGGGAGAAGGATCTGGCAACCTACTCCCAAAAAATCAATCTGCCATTGAAAACCCTATGAATAGCAGAGAAGCACTGACAATAGGGCTTCGCCTGTTGTATGCAGGGTCAGTATGAGTCGGACGCCGACTCGACGGCACCTAACAACACAACAGGTTACTCTGTACCCCACCATCATTTACCTATAAAGGGAGAGAAAAAAAAAGTTAATAGTGATTGTTATTTAGAAATACTGCTGATTTATGTTTGTTTTCTAATATTTTATTAATTCATCATTCTATTCATGTTTTCACTGATTCCTTTGGTTTTTCCAACTATAAAAATATTTTTTCAGCACATAACGATAAATTGTATCTTTTTTTACTCTTTATAGCTTTTCTTTCTTTAGTCTGTTTTATTACATTAATCAGAGCTTTTAAAATACTATTACATAAGACTATTGTAGTAAACCCATCATAGAAACTTTACTCCACTGGGTTTAAACATAAATGTTTCTAGAATTTTTACATTAATTTTAATGTTGATAACTACTATAAAACATTCGTTATGCTGAGGAAAAGTTTTATTTTTCCTATTTTATCAGGAACAGTCATTAAATTTTATCTATTGCTTTAAAAATGATCTATTAAATTAATAATTTACTTTATTTCTTCTTTAATCTACTACTGTTGCATATCACATTATAGAGCTGGGGGCACTGGCACACGTCTGCAATCCCTGTGATTCAGGAGGCAGAGGGAGGAGGATCATAAGTTTAAGGCCAGAGACAGCCTGTGTAATTTAGAGAGACTCCATCTCAACATAAAAAATAAAAAAAGGGCTGGGGTGCAGTCCAGTTGTATGGCACTTTCAAAGTATGTGCAAGGCCCTGGGTTCAGCCCTTCAGAACTGCAAAAACAAAAACAAAAAACAACAACAACAAAAACCCATTATGGTCTTGGATACACATTATTTTGCTGTGGTAAGCTCTATTATATCAAAAAGGGAATGTATAATTTTTTAATTTAAAGATATTTACCCCATAATATCTTAGTACCATTATTTCTTTGTTGGCTTTACCTTGTTAATGATTATAAAAGTTTTTTTTTGTCTTATTTACTGTTTTTTATTTTGAAAAAAATCTGCTTTATTTTATATTTAAATTGTTGGGTCTATTTTGGATGTGAACATGTTAAGCTGGAAAAAAATCTGTGCCATTAAAAAAAATATTTGTGTCATACTTCTTTAAATGTGAGAAGCACCACTAAATCATTAGATTTTCATTTTAATTTAATCTAAGACTCTTTCCATATGACCAGGAAAATTTAAGCCATTTATACTTGCTGTAACTTTTTAGCTTGATTGGATTTACTTTATACTTTTTTTTCAATAGTTCCTTATTTCCTTTCCACTTTGTCTTCTTCATGGACTATGTTTGGTTTACTTTTTATCTTCTAATTATTAAGAAAATAGATACTTTGTTTTTAATTCATATAGTGCCTACATTAAATTGTCCTCAAATATTCTAATGTGCACTTTTATCTAATGAATGAAAAACAGTGCAGTAACTTCTAATGCTTTTGTTTCCATCCTTTTTTTCCACACTGTGATCATTAGAACTAGCTTCTGTTAAAAATTTAAAAACCTCAGGTAGGTACTGCTGTAATCCCAGCCACTCAGAAGGCTGAGGCAGAAATATTACAGGTTCAGGAACAAAGGCAGCCTGTGTAACTTAGGGGGACTGTGTCTTAAAATAAAAAAACAAAATAAAAAATAAAAAATAGCTACAGGTGAGGCTCAGTGGGTAGAGCACTCACTTGGCACACTGCATGGCTCTGGGTTCACCACCCCAAATACTCTGAAAAATACATACATACATACATACATACATACATACATACATACATACACACACATACTTTCTTTTTAGAATTATATTGAAAACATTGCTCCCTTAGTAAAAACTATGTAGGCATTAGCATCAATTCTTAACTCACTTTCATTTCAGTATACTTCATTCATTTATTATTTTGTCTTTACCTTCAATGTTCAGCACTAATCTTTTTAAATAAAATTTCTCATTCTTGAATTTTTCTTCTTCTTGATTTTGTGGTTGTTGTTTGGTTGGTTGAGTTTCCTCTCTCTCTCCCTCTCTCTCTCTCTCACTCTCTCTCTCTCTCTCACTCTTTTTTTGGCTGAATTTAGGGGTTGAACTGAGCCTTGCACATACTTTGTAAGTTCTCTACCACTGAGTTGTACCCCAGCTCCTTTTTTATTTTTATTTTGAGCCAGAGTCTTGCTAATTTATGCAGGCTGCTTCTGCCCTTGAACTTGCCATCCTCCTCCCTCTGCCTTCAAATTGCTGGGATTAGAGGTGGGCATCACTATGCCCCCTTTCCATGCTTGAATTTTGATATTTCATTGCCTCTCTGTTTCCAACCCCATAATCTGGACAGCATCTTTCCAGATGTTCTGCAGAAATAAACTCTAGATGTTATAGATTCTGATACCTAGAAGATTTAAAATATTTATTCTGTTGCCTTTACAAATAAACCAATAATTAGGTATAAAAGATGCAGAATCAAGCTAGTTCCTTCTATAAAATATATGGAAATTTACTTGATGTCTTTAAAAAGTTGTTCTTGTTCTTTATAAGAAATATGAAGGCAATCTGTAAAAGCATTTATTTTTTTTCTTCATATTAACTTACAGGAATTTTCTTGGTCCTAGAAATTTTAAGATGTATTAGCCTATATGACAGGCATTTATTTCTATTCCTTAATTTTTCTCTAAAGAAACCTCACAATGTTAGTGCAGTTTTTATATAAGGGCAGTTTTCTTCTGTTATGACTTTGACTTCTTCTGATCCATCTGTTCTATTTTTAGGGGAGCACTCATTATTTTAATCATATATACAAATTACATTTATTTAATGTTAATAGCAGATACTATGTGTCAGAGTTGGGGTTTAGCTCAGTTGTTAGAGTGCCCCTCTGTGCTCTCTGAGGGCCAGGGTTCTATCCCCAGTACCACAAAAATGGGAGAAGGATGTGGCAATCCACTCCTGAAGCAACCCTGAAACAATTGGCCATTGAAAATCCTGAGGGTCACTATGAGTCAGACTTGAGGGCACCTAACAGTAACACTAAATTCTATGTGTCAAGCCCTCTGTTAGGGGTAGGATTATACAAATAAGGTGTTCTTGCCCTTAAGGACCTTATATTCTAAGTGAGAAAACCTATGATTTATTTATCCAATTTCCCTGTCATCCTTTTTAACTCTTATTAGTTTCCTCAGGCTGGGATTTAGCTCATTTGGTAGAGTGCCTCTCTGCAGTCTCTGAGGTCCCGAGTTCAATTCCCAGCACCGCAAAAATGGGAGAAGGACCTGGCAATCCACTCCCAAGGCAATCCCGAAACAGTCAGCCATTGAAAACCCGATGAGGGTCGCTATGAGTTGGATACGGACTCGATGGCACCTAACAACAACAACAACATTAGTTTCCTCAGATGTTTAGTTACTAAAGATTTTCCTCTGCATCTCTGATTTCTTTTTCTGTAAAACATAAATTTTACCTACTGTATCTTTTCATTTAGTCATAATCTATTCTTGTTTTTACCTGTTCTTGTATCATTAAAAACAATATAGTCTCTCATGCTATACTGTTATAATCACATTCCTAAGAAGGCTCTTATTATCAAAAGGCTATTGTAGAAACAATTATTTCAAGGGGGAAGTTTCAAATGCATAATAATAAGATTTTCTACTATAGTAGGCTCAATAAGGTGTTTTTATATCTCTAAATACTTTTAACTCAAATTATAACTAATAAATTTGTCTATTAAAACCAGTGAATTAAGTCTTAAACATTACTGATTAAATCATGTAACGCAGTGTAAAGCAACAGCAGATCTTAGACAAGGAGTTTCTAGAACCATAAAATAAACTACTTTACAGTTTCCAACTGTCCCCCGTAAAACAACCAGTCATTTAAACAAATCTATTCCAAAATGTCTTATGGAACAACTTCATTTCTACACAAATATCTCTATTTCTAAATAGGCCATTCACATTAAAAGTAATAATAACTAGGACAATTCAAATAGTTCTCTTAATTTACCAGTGTGCTGGAGTTTAGCTCAGCTGGTAGAGTGCTGATTCGCACTCTCTGAGGACCCAGGTTGGGTTCCCAGTGCCTCAAAAAATGGAGAAGGAATCCCAGAAGCAATCCCAGGAAAAAAAAAATCAGCCATTGAAAACCCTATGAGGGTTGCTGTAAGTTGGACCCAACTCAACAGCACCTAACAACAATGTCCATCTATAAAACCTCAGGAAGTAGGAGTGATTGAACTCTTATATGGAAGCAACCATAGTTCCTGGTACATTTCATGTACTGGGGAACATTAATTGCTCCAAACCTCTAAACTGTAAGGAGATCCAACCCAGTGGGAGTTGAAGAGGAACCCCTCTCCATAGACACCATGTTTTAAGTGTGCTTCCACAAAATTCCCCTTTTCCTGCACACACACACACACCACACACACACACACAGAGTCAGCTTGTAGCAACGTACAACTACAGAGCAAAGGAGAAAACAAAAAAGACTTTTTGGGACCCTAACATATTTCAAGCAACTGGTTACAAGGCCCCCAAATGTCTGTCCGCTTGTCATGCTGTGGGGTCTTGTAAATTGCTGTGATGCTGAAAGCTATGCCACTGGTATTTCAGATATTCGCAGGGCCACCCATGGTGGACAGGTCTCAACTGAGCTTCCAGACTAAGACAGACTAGGGAGAAGGACCTGGCAGCCCACCCCCGAAACAATCAACTCTATGGAATCTCTATGAATAGCAGAGAAACACTGTCAAATATAGTGCTGGAAAATGAGCCTCCCAGGCTGGAAGGCATTCGAGAAATGACTGCAGAAGAGCTGCCTCCTCAAAGTAGAGTCAACCTCAATGATGGGAATGGAATAAAGCCCCTGAGACCTCTTTTTGCTGGTGTAGAACAACTCAAAATGAGAAGAAGCATAGTAACTGCAACATTGGGCTCAGACGTAAAAAGAGCCTGTGCATGGCATAGTGTTGGGTAGTGCTCATTCTGTTGTACACAGGATTGCTATGAGTTGGAACTGACTCCAGGGCATCTGACAACAACAAAAGATTACAAGGCTCAAGAAGGCATCAGAAGGAAGCTTTTTATGTTTGACCATTAAAACGCAAGAATGGAATTCTGGCCAGCAGTAATTTCCACGCTACTAGTATAGGAAAGTCCCAAGGTATGTCAGGGCCAGCAATACCAAAGACCACAGGAGCATGTTAGAGAGCAAATTGGAATTGAAGAAGCAGACTCTTCACTCCTTCCAAGAACTAGAATTGCTTATTTCTTATATTTTTATTGCTGATACATAAAATTATTTTTCAGATGGTTCTAAAGCTTCTTAAAAAGTAATTTGGTGGAAGAGTATTCATATACTGCAACTCATTTGGTGTATTTCCAGAAGTCCTCCAAATTGGAATCTTAAAATATGCTTATTGGGATGAAAAACCAGCTTAAAAACTATTTTGCCAAATAAGTCTTTTTTTTTAATTCAATGAATGATTTTAAAAATTAGCTTCATTGTTTTTTAATTTACCATCTGTTAACTCAATAAATATGAGTTCTTAAAGTTAACCTAATTGTCTTGGAATTCGCTGTTTTTAAAGTTGATTAAAGTTACTTAAATTAATTTTATTGTATATCCAGACTAAAACAAAGCCATGTCTGCATTTGGATAGATTTTGACTAATAATTTACAAATAAATGTGTCAGTTTGTAGAATGAGCCATTTGTGTTTATGGCTCTTAGTATACATCAGCCAATGTGTGAATAAGCAGAAAGAGACACTGAGATTAGATCATCAAAGAGATAGTGTATCACTATGTCAAAAACTGTTGTTGTTGTTGTTGTTAGGTGCCATCGAGTCGGTATCCGACTCATAGCGACCCTCATAGGGTTTTCAATGGCTGACTGTTTCGGGATTGCCTTGGGAGTGGATCGCCAGGCCCTTCTTCCATTTTTGCAGTGCTGAAAATTGAACTTGGGACCTCAGAGACTGTAGCGCAGTACTCTACCAACTGAGCCAAATCCCAGCCCGATGTCAAAAATAGTAGCCACTAAAACCTGTTACCAAGTATAAAATTTTCATCAGTTCTGCTTCATATCTAGTGAAGAGGAAATGTAGAGTGGACATCAATTTGAGTGCAATTTCTTTTTCACTCTACATCCTTATGGATGAAAGGAACTACTGTGCTTCTTTAAATATTGTCTTGCCTCTGGTCACAGTATATTGGAATAAGGGTACTCACTGGACCTAAGTGTATCAATCAGGTTCCTCCCCAAGAATTGTGAAAGGCAGAAAAATAAATGGCCCTTTCTCTAGGTGGCTTGACTGGCACATCCATGGCTCAAGAACAACTGGCAGTCATGACACACTATGTGAATGAATGGAGGAGGGAGCTGGGCTACCATGAGGAAGAAAGACAAAAATGAGATATGGAGGGAAAGGACTAAGTTCTCTATAGTAACTCAAGATTTCTATTCCTGAGACTCTGCTGCATCCTTGACTTTGGATTTCATGAAAAGCCCCCATGTGCTTTTCCATGTTTGCTTAAGCTCACAGAGTCAGCTTCTAACATTTATAAGTCAAAATAACTTGAACTAAATGCACATGAGAGGAGATCTTTCTGGTGGTAATGACTGTTTAGTCAGGGATTTCCAGGCTTCACTCTGCGCCTTGCTTTCCTTTAGATAAGGACAACTTTTTAATTTTAAATTAACATGTAATTTACCTAATTTTTTATGGTTATAGTTTTCTATGGCTTATTTAAAATTTTTATTTCCAAGTTGCCTTCTTATCTAAAACGTTTAAAGGTTTTAGCTTCTACATTTAATTCTGTAATCCACTAAAAATAAACTTTTATGTATGGTGTGAGGTAAGGATCAAGGTTTCCTCCACACATGTGGGTATCCAGTTATTTCAGCAAGATCATTTGTTGAAAACACTTTGTTTTGCACACTGGGTTGCACTGATAAAGGTGAAAGTAGGATGGAAGATGTGGAGAAGCTATATGAAAATGAACTAATGAGGGGGGAGATTTATTGCATTGTATTAATCTTATTGAGTTTAAGAAAAACCATAGTAGTTTAACTTAATAAAAAATGGGTTAAAATCAATTTTTTTACTTTTTCCATAAACTCACATGTAATGCACTTAAGACACATCTAAAAACTAACAGTGAACTCAGTTTTCTGTTCCACATTGCTGCTGGCTTACCCCTTGCCACTGTCTGCATACTGTAGATCCATTATGCTCCAAACATTAAAAGGAACCAGGCATGCTGAGATCAGGCTGAGGCTGTATCTGTTAGATAAAATAGACTACATTTGCTCAAGATTATTAAATAAAACCAAACTTATGACAAAGCCAAAATAATTCAACTGCTTGTCTTGCTTATTTGTTTCACTTCTTTGTACCCTAACTGGAGCTTTAGTCATTTTTTCAATTGCATAAAGAAAATTCCAGGTTATCTCATGAAGACCCTAGTGCAAGAATATTATGATATATTTGAGAAGGCCTCAAAGTAGGAATGATTCTCAATGTCCATTGACTGGCAAAGCACAAATCACAGATCACCTGCATATAAATCACTTTCATGGTGCACAGAGAAAATGTTTAATATTCTAAGCACTGGCATAAACAGAGGAGCCAAATGGCTCAGGGGCTGTGGCCATCTTAGACACTTCCCAGCCCTGCATGGTCTGCTTGAGAGCCAAACTCCTCATTTTCTTGGTATACTGGCTATATTTTCATAACACAGTGTTTTGGTCCATTCTCATCTAAGTATTTCTCAAAAATGTACAGTAATGGAATGGAGATCTATAGTTTTGGAAAAAGTTCCTTCACTTTCTCCTGAAAAACTATCTCTTCCCTCACTCCAAGCCTATATGATTTAGGTAGGGTGGCTGTACTCCCAGATTCAAGGATGGGAATTTGACCCAAGGTTGCTGGATTAGAGAATCCTAGCTGCTGACCATAGTGATGGGGCAGGTATGTGTACATCATATCATTTGACATACTGTAATCCAGGCACGCTTTTTAGCTGGAGATTGAGGAAGAGTAATGCTCTTTGTGTTGTGGATTCCATGTCAAAAATGGAAGCTGGGAGAAAAGCCAGGCTATGAATGAAGTTAAAATGGAAGTTTGCACAGAAGAAAACAGAACCAGGAAATGATTTCTGACAGGGCTTGAGCAGCTAGATCCAAGTATATCTGAAGCAGTCCTTACACTATATTTTCCAACTTATGTGTGGATAGGGCATATGTGTGTTTAGAGACAAGAAAGGAAAGAAAGAAAAGGAAAAAAGAAAAGAAAAAGAAAAGAAAGGAAGGAAGGAAGGAAGAGAGAAAGGAAAAAACAAAAGAAAAAGAAAAGGAAAAAGAAAAAGAAAGAATGAAAAAAGCAAAGAGAAAGAAAAAAGAAAAATGAAAGGAAGAAAGAGAAAGAAAGAAAGAACGAAAGGAGAAAGAAACAAAGAAAGAAAAACAAGAAAAGAAAGAAAGGAAGGAAGGAAAGACAAAGAAAAAGAAAGTTTTCCTTTTTGAGTTGGATATCTGTCCATTACAACTTGTCTTCCAAAACCATTCAGATTACAGGATCCCATGTGGTTCCATCACATCTGAGTTTCTGGGCATTGGAGCAAGGATTCTGCATCTTCAACAAGCACTCTGCTTAAATTTTATATACTACAGTTTGAGATCTACTGATGCAACTCTCTCACCTTATGGCTGATTAGGCAAACTGAGACTTACAAAAACTGCCTTTCCCAAGATCCTTCAACAATGCCTCTTTAGTCTAGGTGTGTGAGAAGTATTAGTGAAGAGAGTAGATTCCTACCCTCAGGGACACAAGCAAGCCAACTGGTCAGTGCTGAATGAGGAACAGAATTCAGTTAAACTCCCCCCCACCCCTGACCTGATGCCTAAGGCTATGCTCTAGGCACTTCCTTCCTCACTCCAACCCATCTTTGGTTTCAAGTATGAACATTTAATGAAGACAAACATTCTATATTTGGGCAGCATCCATAGCATATAAAAATAGAAGTGTCATCACCATTTGAAGGTAAATGTTACGAATGTTTATGGTCTGGTGTTTGCAAACACTTCTTCCAAAGTGAGAGAGAGAAGGCAGCTGAAGGAAGTCAATGCATTACCCATTCCCCACTCTAGAGTCTCAAGCAGACAAAAGGTATTTAAAGACTCGTTTTTGTTTTTGTTTTTAAACTCACGTAAGATATTGCTTTCTATTCCATCGTAGGTACAACTGTTTTAATAGAAAAAAAAATTCTTCTAAAATCTTCAAAAGAAAAAAATAAAATTCCTAGAATAGAGGTTAAGATTGTTACTTGGCTTGTATGCCCTCAGCACACCATCACCTCATCCAGGAAGCGCTTCCTTCTATCCCACTTTTGTATCAAAGTCAACTCACTCTGCTACTTTTTTGGTTTTGTTTTGCCTTTTTTGTTTGTTTGTTTTTTGAGACAGGGTCTCACTTTGTAACCCAGGCTGGCCTGGAATTCACTATGTAGACCAGGCTGGTCTCAAACTCACCCCCATCCTTCTGCCTCAGTCTCCTGAGTGCTGGGATTACAGATGTGTGCCTCCACACTCAGCTTTCACTCTGCTACTCTTGTTTCTTTGTTGATGGTAGGTGCCCCAAATTGAGTCCGACTCATAGAGATCCCAGGTATGGTTTCCAATGGCTGATTGTTTTGGGAGTGGACTACCACGTCCTTTCCCATTTCTGTGGTGCTAGGGATATAACTCAGAACCTCAAAGAGGGCAGAGCAGCACTCTACCAACTGAGCTAAACCCCACCCCAGTCTTGTTTCTATCCTAAGATTTCTTTAATATTCGAGTAATAATGACCAACATTAATAACTAAAGAAACAACTGTTAGTCTTTATTGGTACTATCCCCATGTTGAAGCACTGTGCATCTTCTAACTCCTGGAGATGGGCACTGTCATTATCCCTATGATATGCATGAGGATATTGAGGCAGAAAGAAATAAGAAGCCATGCTCAAGGTCATGCAGGCAGTAACTAGCTGGACTAGATTACAATCCAGGCAGTCAGACACCTAAGGCTGTTTTGCGCACGTGTATTTATTTACTTCTAAATCCACTTGAAGTATAATTTGATCATGCTGTTCTTTTGTATTCAAAACTCAGGAAACACCTAAAGTGGGTGATCTTATTGTGTATGTTATACAATAAATGTCAAAGTTGACTTTCTTTTAGTCAAGAAAGTTGAATAAAAAATTATGACCTGCAGAGACAAGTTGTTAAAAATTTAAAGATTTGATAGTCTGGTGAATGGAAAGGGTTTAAAAATATGTATGCACCCATGGGACCAAACCTACAAGAAACTGTGATACTTAGTGTTTTCCAATATTTTAAAGTTTATAGGAAAGTATGGGGTGTGGTTGCACATTTCTGACTGTTGAATGGCAGGCAAATACGGCTTAAAAGCAAGACGGGGTTGGGAGAATACACAATTAGTGGACTCAATTTTTTAAAAAATCAAATAACCTCAAGACAGTCTAAGGTGGCTATGGGACAGTCTGAGCCCAAATATAATCTAATGATATTAGTAAAGAGTTTGACCCTCACTAGAAATATACATACACAAGCTATTTCAAACACGCGTGCAACCCAAAATCTGCTTAAGGAGTACTACTGTACTTTTAAATGTGGGTATGTTGTCAATGCCTGCAGCTATAGCCCTGTGGCATCTGATCCCGTCAGATCTTGGAAGCTAAGCAGGATCGGGCCTGGTTAGCACCTGGATGCGAGACCACCTGGGAACACCAGAAGCTGTAGGCTGGGAGAAGGACCTGGCAACCCACTCCCAAAGATCAATCTGCCATTGAAAACCCTATGAACAGCAGAGAAGCACTGACAATAGTGCTTCCCCTGTTGTACAGAGGGTCGCTATGAGTCGGATACCGACTTGATGGCACCTAACAACAACAACAACAATGTTGGCAATAGGGCAGGGGTGTAGCTCAACTGGTAGAGCTCTGCTCGGCACTCTCTGAGGAACCGGGTTTGATTGCCAGCACTGCAAAAATGGGAGGATGTGGCAGTCCAGTCTGGAAGCAATCCAGAAAAAAATTAGTCATTGAAAACGATAGGAGGGTCACTACTGAGTCAGATAGACTCATCAGTACCTAACAACAAATATATATATATGTGTATATATATATATACACATACATATTTATATTTATATTATATATATACATATATATGTGTATATATATATATATATATATATATATATATATATTTGTTGTTGTTAGGTGCCATCGAGTTGGTATCTAACTCATAGAGACCCTACATACTAAAGGCGAAACACTATTGTCAGTGCTTCTCTGCTGTTCATAGGTTTTCAATGGCAGATTGATTATTGGGAGCGGGTTGCCAGGTCCTTCTCCCAAGCCTACAGTATCTGGTGTTCCCAGGCAGTCTCCCATCCAAGTACTAACCAGGCCCGACCCTGCTTAGCTTCCGAGATCTGAAGGGATCAGATGCCATAGGGCTACGGCTGCAGGCTGTATATATCTATATATCTATATCTATATCTATATCTATCTATCTATCTATCTATCTATCTATTTATCTATTTATCTATCTATATTTTTCCCTACAACGCCTGGGGGTTGAACCCAGGGTCTTGCATGTACTTTGCAAGTGCTCCACCACTGGGCTGCACCCGCATCCCATTTTTAATTTTTAAATTTTGAGTCAGGGACTCAGTAAATTATGCAGGCTGCCTCTAGCCTCGGACTTATGATCCTCCTATCTCACCTTTCCAAGGTGCTGGGTGTGTGTCACCATGTCTGGCTTGTCAATATTTAAATACTTCTATGGCCAGGTGCTGTGGCACACACGTGTAATCCCAGGGACTCAGGAGGCAGAGGCACAAGGATCTCAAGTTTGAGACCAGAAGCAGTCTGCATAATTTAGCAAGACCCTGTCTCAAAAAGTTAAAAAATGGGCTGGGGGTGCAGCTCAATGGCATAGCACTTGCAAAGCATGCAAGTGCGAGGCCCTAGGTTCAACCCGCAGTATCACAAAGAAAAAAAAAAATTACAAAAATCAAATTTTTGTATAAATCTGAAATATTTGTAGCTTTTCTTTGGAAATGGGAAGACATGACATTTGGATCACTTAGAGAATACCTTCAGGATTAGAGGTGTAGCTCGGTCACAAGGGCTGCTTACCTAGCATGCAAGAGGCCCTGGATTGATCCTCAGCAAGGGCCAAAGAGAATCTGTTCTTCAGACCAGCATAGTCTTAACTTGGTCTGCTTCCTTCACTTACGTCCACGCTTGGCTCAAGTGGGACAAAGAGTTTGCAATCCCTGGTTTATGGAATAATTAAACTCTGGAGAGGCATTGCAAGGTCTTTCCCAATGTGAAGCTGTTTGGCTTCAGTCTTTAGAAAGACCCTATGTTCCTGCTTCGTGAGTTCCTTACAACCCCCTAAACCACAAACTTGCTCATCCTCAGGGCCTGTGATCACACTGTTCTCTCTTCTTGGAATATCCTCCTTCCATCTTTCCTTTCTTCAGAGGAAACTCATTTATCCTGGAGACTTAGTTCAAGGGTCAATTCCTCTACAGAACATTCCTAAAACCTGCCAGCTAGCTATCTGCTTCTTCCTAAGTGATCTCATAACACTTTGTGCCTCTATTAGTGATATAATGACTTTTTAATGTCTGTCCAATCAGAAAATGTGTTCTTGAAGGGGAGAATTCTTAATCACCTCCCGATCCCTAGCCTTAAGAGTGCCTGGCACCTAGTAGGTACTCCACGAATATTTACTGATGAGTAAAAAGCAGGATGAATGAACAAATGAACAAATACTTCCAAGAGAATTTTCTTGCATTACAAAATTTTATAAAGCATTTGATGTTTACAATAAAGGAAGTAACTACTCAAGATCAACTTTCAAATTTTGATAAAGATCATGACATCTTCAGATAACAGTCGTTAAAAGTTCCTGTTCATTGTACCCTTGCCAGTAAAATAAGTCTTGAGAAAACAAAATGCATATAATATTTGTAAATATAAAAAGCATGACTAACTGGTGGCCATTCTGGCAATGTTTAAAATGAAGAATGGAAGACTTGCGCCACAAAGTGGGACAGTTTGGCTGGCAGAGGACAAGAGTTACTTCCAGTATAGTAGTCCTTAGAGTTATGTACCATAGCTCCCTACTCTTGGGTGTAAGGAACGCTGCACTCTCCTGTGATGCTGTGACAATTTCCATGGGGCCATGCAACCAGCCCTGGTGACCTAGTGGTAAGCCTAAATGATATATGCCATTTCTTAGCAAGAGCACTTAAACTCATGATCTTTATTTTCACAACAGCAGCAGGAAATACTCAAGATCGTGACTGTTCCATTAGCATGGGATCTCGAGTGAAGATACAGAACTGACCTATTGAGATGGACCCATAACATGGACAAAGAAAAAAGTTCTGCTGTTTATGTTGTTGTTGTTGTTAGGTGCTGTTGAGTCGGTATCCGACTCATAGCGACCCTCATAGGGTTTTCGATGGCTGTTTAGGGATTGCCTTGGGAGTGGATTGCCAGGTCCTTCTCCCACTTTTGCGGTGCTGGGAATTGAACTCGGGACCTCAGAGACTGCAGGGCAGCGCTCTACCCACTGAGTTAAATCCCAGCCCTCTGCTGTTTATAGGGCACTAAAATTGGAATTGCTTGTTACTCCAGCATAACATAGCTTTTCCTGATTAATACAAGAGATTTGTTTACTGCCAAGTGTCAGAACTAAGATTAATGGTTGAGTTTCAGGAAGACCAATTCTGTGCAATATAAGAAAAAAAATGTAATGAAGTATACAAAGATGGAATGAACTAATTTAGAAATAGTGATTATTATTATTTTGCTTTCTTGAGACAGGATTTTGTTGTGTAGTCCAGGCTGTCCCCCAACTAGCAACCCTCCTGCCTCTGCCTCCTAAATGCTGGGATTACACACTCATGATGCCCTGCTAAAGCATCAGCCATGTGTCAGACAAGACGAGTTTCTTTGGGTTTGTTTTCTTGCAGGACTGGGGACTGAACCCACAGTCTTGTGCATGCTAAGCCAGTGCTCTACCACTAAGCTATGTCCCCAGGCCTTTATTTTGGAAACTATTCACTCATTCACATAATACATACTGAGCTGTATTCTGTGATAAACACTATAGATAAAATCTTGGCCACTATGGGGGTAAATGGTGAGTTCCCCTCCACCCAAGAAATCTGCATTGAATTACATAAAAGTTTCACTGGACAAATTAACTTTAAAAGTGCCTTCCAGTGCAGAGCTTTGGGACCACTACTTTCTCTGCCTGGAAAAAAAAAAAAGAAAAGAAAAAGAAAAAAGAAAACCGTGCCTGAAAAAACCAAAAACAACTATCTTCTTGATTCAATTCTTAACTGATCCACTGAGTCATTTTCCCACCAAATAAGCTCCCTGAGGCCCAATATTATTTTATCCCACCCCTTATATCTTCCTTATACTACTTAGTAGGCAAAATTGTATTTTCTATTCCCCTAAGAAAACAATCAGTGTAGCTTTTGCTAGTAGCTACTATTATTGACCATTTGGTATGTTTCAGATTTACTTGTCTTTCAACCACATAAGTTAGGTTTGGACTTGTTAAAACACCTAGTAGCACAAATGGGTCCATTCTGGCTGCTATAACAAAATACCTTAGACCAGGTAATTGTTAACATCAGAAATTTATTGGTCCAAACTCAAGGTGCCAGTAGATTTGGTATCTGGTGAAGGTTCATTCTCTGCTTCACAGATGGCATCTTCTCTTAGTATCCTCACACAGCAGAAGGGGTAAGGCAGATAGATAGCTTAAGGCTCTTTTACAAGGGCACAACTCTTATTCATGGGGCCTCCATAGCAATTAATCCAATAACTTTCAGGCAACATGTCCCTTTCTTCTGAAAAAGACTTTAACTGTGTGCTATTGAATATGGAGCCAAGTATAGTATTTCACTAACATCTTAATTCAGTAGGTATTTAATACATCCCTACTATGTGCCAGGGGCTAAGACTTACAACAAAGTTTATCAAACTATGTTATTTAATGCATTGTACCCAGAAAAGGACCAATCCCTAGAGAATGATAACATGTTTGGGAGTGAAGGGTCAATGAAAAAAAGGAAGACCCTCAACTAGATGGATTGACAAAGTGACTGAAACAATGGGCTTAAACATAAATGAGATCATGTGTCTGGTAGTGTCAGGGAGTGTTTTGTCCTGTTGCACATAGGGTCACTATGAGTCAGACATGACTCAAGGCACCTAACACCACCACCACCTAGAATTACATAATTCTATGTCCTAATAGGGCTGGGGTTTAGCTCAGTGGGTAGAGCGCTGCGCTGCAGTCTCCGAGGTCCCAAGTTCAATTCCCAGCACCACAAAAATGGGAGAAGGGCCTGGCAATCCACTCCCAAGGCAATCCTGAAAGAGTCAGCCATTGAAAACCCTATGAGGGTCGCTATGAATCGGATATCGACTTGACGGCACCTAACAACAACATGTCCTAATAGAGTCTAGTTCCATGTACAAGACTATTTGGGGGGAAAAAAGCAAATTCAAAAGGTTGGGAGCAAAATGTTCTCTTGGTTTAACTCACACCTTAAATTATGGGGGCTTAGCTAATAATTTTGGGAAGCAGATAAGTATATAAGTGTGTAAGGGAGAGAAAAGCAATCTTCTTTTTGAGTTTTATATTTCTGTTAAGCTCCATTTCAGGCTTTCAGAATTGGAGAATCAGCAGCCTGCTGTAAGATATTAATAATAAGCAGTAATGAAAGACTGTATTTTTTTTCCATTCCAAACCTGATGTCTTTCTCAGATAGAGATAGTGGTCTTGCTTGGGCAATTCAGCATTTTGGTAAATTGAGGCAGGAGAACTGGATGTCTCTTAGGACCCATGGAGGCAGAAAGTGGTCCATGAAGGAAAACTTGTATTTTATTTTGTTTTGCCTACTGCAATTATTTGCATCTTTCTGCTTTTCTTTACAAAACCAGAAGTTGAGGTGGGCACATATCTTTACAAAGAAGGGGCTAGTTCCTGAAAAGAACACTAACTCATACAGTTTTTATATCCTTGTGTCTTTAGAATGTCTCTTGCACGAAATGACGATCCACAGAGAAGGATGGATAAATTTTAGTGAGTTCAATACCCATGGACAGAAAAGGGGGGAAGGGGCATTTCAAAAAGAAGCATGAATGCACATCCTGGGCTATTCTTTATTTAGAAAACTACACACATACAAAAACAACACAGTTGATATGTTTGTTACGAGGGCTTGAAACACGAATCCACCGCTGTGTCAAAGATAAAATAAGACTGCACAGGATCTCAGGCTTTTCCCAGCGTGCTTTATTCATAGGCATCTGACAGAAGAGGACCTAACAGAGCTTTTAGGAAAAACTGAATTCTCAGCCCACAGCCACTTTCCAGGAACTTCCCTTCAAACAGTGCTCTGCGCTGGCAGGTTGGAAATCTTAGCAATTTCTCTCTCCCCCGTTTCCCTAGCTTCCTTCTCTCTAAACACAATTATTTATGGGGACTTACTGAGAGAGCAAGCCTTGTGTGAAAGGAACTCAACAAAGTGCAGCTTCTAAAAATATACACCTAGGCAGCTCTGCGATCCTTATTGTTACAAAGTGACGTTTTGCAATTCATGCCTTGAGCCTCACAACTTCACCTGGAGCCAAACATGTACGTACAAAGATTACAAAGTTTAAAAAAAGCCAGAAAAAAAAAAAAAACCCAAAAAACTGTTTCTCCTTCTACAATCCCCTATCCCCTTAACTTTGAGTAAACAGTAGTAATTTTCTGTTGTCACGCCCAATGCAAATTTCCCCAAAGCGACACAAGGAGAAACAAAAGACCTGTTAGCTTCCTTGGAACTGGAGGGTGGGGGTGGGGGCGGGGAGGGGGAGAGGGTTAAAGTTGATTCAGTTCTAAGTTGCTCATTAGCCTGGGTTCTTGAGCCTCCAGTTACCCTGACCTTCTAGAGGTCTTTGGGGTTTTCGCCATTGGGGAGGGTTCCTTCGGTTCTGAGTTCCCTAATGAAAGCCGCATTTCTCGCGCTTTTGGCCCCAGCTTTTGGAGGGGAAATCGGATCTCCGCGTAGGCATTTCGTTCCAGTGGGTTGCAAAGAAGTCCAGCTGGTGACATGAGGGTAAATATTGATACAAATGGGCTGGAACACACTGTGGGGTCTGCAAGCGAGGCCCCCTCGTCCTCTTCTGCCACGTGTGGTTCAGTTGGGGTGCACAGCTCGAGGCTAGGGGGATGAGAGGGACGAGCGGGGGATGAAGGGAGATCCGCCCAGGCTGAGGGGAAGGGGGCCCTCTAGGAAAGATCATCTCGACCCAATACTGGCGAGGAAAACAAATTGGCCCACATGCCCCTAGCGGGGAGCGACACACCCCGCGCAGGCTAGGTTGGGGGTGCTTTGGCGCCTCTCACCTGACTTCCTCCTCCGCTGGCACACACACTAGTCTCCCCGCCGCCCCCCCAAGCCAAGCCAAACAACGAACGAGAGGAAGCCGCAGGCGGCGAGAGGAGAGTGCGCACGGTGGGGGCCCCGGAGAGGTGAGGGGGGCAGGGGTGGCGGGCGGCGGGAGCCGCGCCGCGCACCCCCAAGCGCGCTCGCCCGCGCCCACACTTACCCCAGCGGCCGAGGGTCCAATCTTCGGCGCCCACCCCGGGGCGCCCCCTCGCCAACCCCAAGCCCGGTCTGCGCGCGGCCAGGGCTCCGGGCAGCGGCGATCGGCGGCCGCGCGGCTCGGGCTCGGCTCGGCTCGGGCTCCAGTGCGCCCCGCGCAGCCCGCGGCCGCCGAGGTTCCCACCGCCAGGGGGAGAAGCCGGGGCGGGCGCGGGGGAGGCGGGCCGGGCCCGGGCCGCCCCGCACGAGCTCCCGGAGCGGCGGCGGCAGCGGTGGCGGCGTGCGGTCCGCAGAGCCCCCCAGGCGCCGCAGCTGGATGCGCGCCCCGCGTGGCCGCGGGCTCCCGCGGGGGGCGCCCCGGCCGCTCCCGCGCGCTTCCAGACTGCGGCGCGGAGACCGCCCAGCCGAGCGCGGCTCCCGCCGGCCCCTTCCCCTCCCCTCAGTCCCTCCCGCCCCTCCCCTCCCCTCCCCCGGCCTCCCCTCCCCCCCGAACCTCGCCTCCCTCCCCTTCCCTGCCTTCCCGCGGCCCCGCGCGCTCGCTCGCTCTCTCGCTCCTCGCCTCGCTCTCCCCTTTAAACGCCCACTTCGGATGGGGGAAGAAGACAACTTGAAGTCAAGTTGCAATTAACTTCCGCGGCGGCCGCAGCTCGGCGGCGGCGGCGGCGGCGGCAGGAGCAGCAGCGGCAGCCGCCGCCTCGGGAGTCCGACGCCCGCGCGCCCCGGGAGCCGACCCCGGGCTCGGGCCCGCACTCGCCGGCCTCCACGGCCCCCGACGCCCATGCTGAGTGAGTGCTGCTCCCCGGCCTCCCCGCTCCCCGGGCCTCGCGCGCTCCTGAGCTCTGGGTCTGTCTCCGTCTCGCTCGCTCTCTCTCTTTTTTTCCGGAATCGAGCCAAACTTCTCTCCGCAGCACCCGCCCGCGGCGCCCCTGGTTGGGGCGGCTCTGCTCACCTCCCGCGGGCGCCTGGCAGCGGGGATCTTCTGAGCCCCTTCTCTCGCGTGCACATGGACCCCCGAGGGTGGGCGGGTGGAGTGCCGGAGAGCGGCGGGATGGGGGACTGGAGGTGCCCTCCGATCGCTCCCAGGGTGTGGACGCTCTTCGCACACCTGCCCGCCAGACCCTGGCTGAGCAAACCCAGGTCATTGGTGTGGCCCCTTGTGGAACAGAACAGGGCAGTGGGAAAGAGGGGGTCTGTTTGTGCGCCCCCCGAACCGGGCAGGCAGTGAGGTGCCCGACGGAGTGGCCTCTGGGAGTGGGGACGTGCCCCCCCCACCCCACACCAGATCGCGAGTCCGCTCAGCATCCTTCCCTGGCCCATCCCCGCCTGTCCGCTCCCGGCCAGCGCTGCTCGTTGCGAGCGGCGGCGAAGAGGGGTCCGGGGAAGTTTGCGGCAACTTCTCCATCCCGGGAGCCACTCGGGCGCCGCGCCGGGCCGCTGAAGTTGGAGCCCGGAGTTTGAGAGCTGTAGCCGGGTGCGTTTCGAGCCCTCTCCGGCTATGGCAAGGTCGCTGTGGCAAGGTCGGTCCTGGAGGGGCGGCTGGGGCGAATGTGGGCTTGGAGTTGGGCTGGAGGCTGGAGGGAGTGCCGGCCTCTTGGCGGGGACCGGGACGTCGCAGGTGCTGCCTCGGGGGCTGCGCCGCGTCGTCTCCCTCCTGCGGTTCAGACCTGAACGCGGCGGCCTTCTCCGCGTGCTTCTCCACGACCAGGTTCTCGGGGTGGCAGAACTGGGTTTGAGGATAACTCGGTGACAGAGACGAAGCAGGCAGGTGGCAGGTCTAGGGAGCGACACGTGCTTACCGGGGCAAAGCACTGAGCAGGACCCTCTGGGGATGACCCCAGGAGACCTAGAGGAGAGAGCGGCATAGAGCTCCGGGTGGAGGTTTTGGTCCTGACCTCCACTAGGGCCAAACCACAGGGCCACCTCTCCAAAGTGCCCTGGCTGACAACTTTGACCTCTGCGCCCTTTCTGGGGGAACTTTCTCAGCGACGTTCTGGATTTCCAGGCAAATGGTGTAAGATTTGGATTCCACATGGCTGTAAAAAGAGACAGGGAAAACCGAAAGGCGCCCAATTCCCGGGAGAGAACCTTTCTGCCAGAAACTGGGGTTCCATGTTTGCATCCTTGGAGGCCAGAGGACCTGACTTCCCAAGAGGACCTAGGAGGGGTGTAAGAATGAGTAAAATGCCTCTCTCTGTTGGGTGTCAGATTTTGTCCTAAGCAGTCCTTGAAATTTACAGTGTCTGTGCTGCAGACAGAGTAGCTCCGTCTTCGAAACTTTAAATTTACACCCTATCTAAAGTGGATTTTCTGAGAAGGTGAGATTTATTCTACAGACAAATGTTGCTGCAATAAATAAATAAATAAGCCCCTACTTTACGTCTGAAGGAAGCCAAGGTTGAGAGGTTTGCTCTGAAAACCTTTATGAATCTCCTGTGTGGTACTAGTGCTATGATTTAGCAGCAGTCCTTTATTTCTATTGCATATTATTTTAGCAGAACAGTAGTACATTCATATACTGGCTGCTCCAGTCTGCTGGCAAACATTAGCATTCAAGCTTACATTTTTGACAAATGTGCAGACAGGAATAGCATGAATAGGCATCTTAAATATTAACAACCTAAGCATCTGTTGTGAAACAAATTTAATATATTTACTCTGTTTTTCTCACATTGTTAGAAAAGGTTATAATAAGTGCATAATTTCAACTTTAGTTAGCAGAAGTAACCGGCTGTATCTATCATTACCTCTCCAAGTGTTTAACACAATCACCAGACATAAATACTTTAATTAACTTGGTTAAGCGCATTATTAAATATACTTTAGACAATGTGCACGCTAGGCAACGTGGAACAGTAGCAAAATATGCTTCCTATCTGTGCACATTTCAAATGACTGTGCTATAAGTGTACTAAATATGTTTATTCTTCATCTCCATTTGACACTCCTTCATATTTTTTTCTAATGGAAACAATATTTTAAATGTAGAGTAGTTCAGTCATATATAATACACAATATGTAAACAGTAGCCATAAACTACAAAGCATTGTTAAATTTGAATATGGCTACATGTAACTAGATTATGCGGGAGAAATAAAATCACTGCTCAATTTTGTATTCCTTTCTGAATAATGAATACAAATGATGGATGAAAAAGGAACAAACAGGGATTTCCCTCCTAAAATACTGGCTTCTTAAGATATGTGTGTGTGGTGGGGGGAGGAAGAAAAAAAGATCAAGAAGACCTAAAGAACTTCCAAAAGTCTGAATACTTATTTCCAGAATCAATGCATTCCTCACTTTCCCACAAGCTGAAATATGTAATAAATAATAGTTCTTTGTATGTAAAAGTATTTAAAAGGAATGTCTTTTGTTCGGTTGTTGTAATAAATTAATATATTCTTTGGTTGATAATCTACAAAAGTAGTTCTTTTGTCTCCGAGCATCTTATACAAGAACAACAACAAAATGAATATTGGTTCATTTCTGCAGAGAAGTCTATTGCCAGCTATATGAGCTTAGGACTAAGATATGATATGCTGAGTGATGGTTAAGAAACACTGCATTAAATTAGCAAGGATTGAAATACCTAGAAGAGAATTTCAGTTATTTTTTTCATGTGACAGGTTGTGGATTGCAAATTAGGCCTAAAAGGTCAGGTGACAGGCACCTGTGCATTATTATAAAAATCCTTTGGTTATGAACACTATTAAGCTAAACACAACATGGATATACAGCAGGGACTCTATAAAAGCACTATAGTGGTTTTTGTCTGCTCTATGACTGTCCAAAAGGGCCATGCACAGCTATGCCCTTTACACAAACACATCATTCTTCCATACATGTTGTCTTGGGTGATTGTAGTTAATATTATATTAGTACTTGGAATTGATGAAGGACATAAGTGCCTATGACAAAATCAATCTTCTGATTATGTCTAGACATATTGTAGTTGAATGCAAACATATTCTTTTTAAAACCCCTTTCTCCTCTGCAGATCAATGATCAGAATTTTGTTCGTATTTTAAATAGAAAGCTCCCCAGATTGCCTGTTATATTTTTTAGATGAGTTCCCACTTTAAATGATACCCCAAAATATTTTTCTCAGTACTCATATGTAAGAGGAAGATTAGTTGGTATGTGTTGTCATAGCCTTGTGCCATATAGAAAATAGGAAGAAAACCATATTCTGTATGAATGCTGTTAGGAAGGGTATCATCATCTGGTCTTTAAACTTGCCACTTCTCTCAGGAGCATTCAGAATTCTTTCTATTGGAATTAGGGAGTATGGCTTAATTTTTATGAATGGTTTCCCCTTAGATATTTAAAAGAGCAAAATAAGCATATATGTGAAAAAGACGAAATTAGCAGAAGGTTGCAAACTATTAAAGGTGCTAGTGGCTTTTAATTAGCAAAGGAGGAGGATTTTGAGTAAATTAGATAACTCAGGTTATTAAATTCTATGTTATTTAAATTTGTTCTTTGTCTTTTTGGCTTTAAATAGTTTAGGCTTATTATATTAAGTATTCATTTTTACCATTTGGGACCACATTACAAACAGTTATTACTCTTGCTTCTCAGATTGATTTGGTTCCCAAACTCCAAAACTCTGTGATGATTTTTTACAAATTGGTTTACATTTTGACAGAACAGACTTAGTTAATTAATAGATCAGGCACGAGGAATCATCCACGGTAGGATATATTTTCTAGTAAAATGAAAGTTATGTTTCAGTATGATGAGCATCAGGCTTCAGTAATCTGTTCTTCGTGTGGAATGAACACTTCCTACTTCGAGCTAGCAGGCACCTACTGTTTATTTACGCTGCATTAAACTGACAGATCAGCAATCAGAGGAAAAATATTACTTACCTTCCTGAAGTAAATACCAGTTTATAGGTTAGTGCACGTATTTATATTCCTGTCACCACTAAATAACGGCTCTGTCTCCATTTTAATATCTACCTGTGCCATAATCCGGGGCTTCAGACTCTTCCTAGTTGGGAGCAGGGGTCGAGAGGAGTTTTTCTTATCATTTCCCAGTGGCAAAACTTTAAAGAAGAGTAATTTCATCCTCTCGTTTCTGTGTGTGCGAACCAGCTGAAAGAAATGTTCTGCACTTTTACTTTGCATGCCTCAACTGTAACATCAAAACCCCAGGAGAGTCTGCATGCCACTTACCGTGCTCATCTTAAAGTAACCTCAGGACAAATAGGTTCAAGCATATTCAAGTGTGTTTTTGCTAAATTGACTTTCTACAAAGTTCCAGATAGATTAAACTATTTGATTCCTTAGATAATAGCTGTGATAAAGTGTCTTCCCTTCCAAGTCTTAGATGGAATTCTTCAGTTTTTAATGAAGTTCTCCAAATAGGGCCAAGAAATGGGCTCATTGGTTGACTGATTGATTGACTCTCTTAGCTTTCCTCTGAAAATATTCTTGCCTCCTTTATTTATCATCTTGTTAATATGCCATGCTTAGAATAAGGAAGATTTCTACTTTTTAAAAAAATAATACTAAATGTACTTGTTTTCTTTTAAAGGTCCCTTCTCTTTCAGAGCCCTATTAAAAATCCTGTTAATGTTGAATCCCTGAACTCATGATTAACTTGAGAAAAAGCTTATTTTTGCCTAAATTATCTGAGAGGCTCTTATTGTCTAAATATAACAGTTGTCAATCTCTAATCATATATTCCAGTGACATCAGGACAGAATATGGTCTTAATACTGCAAGCGTATAAATCAAATCTGTTACACAAGGTTTTTTTCCTTTACTATACCAAAGAAAAAAGTGTCTACTATAGTAATTTATATAGCGTTCCTAACTACTGTTCTCAATGGTGAGTCTATTTAAACTTGATACCTTCATAGAGTGTGATCAACACATCAACACACTTTTTTTTTCTTGGTACTTTTGATCTTATGCCAACGGTACCTTTTGCTGTTTATTTTTTTAAAGTCTTTTTTAAGATCAGATATTTCATTTCAGAGTAAATAGATACAGATTGTGTGTATATATACCCAGGGTGAGATTTAGTAGTGTAGCATTTCTGCAGCATATTGGCCTATTTTTATTCTTTCAAGTTATTCTGTATGGTTTCCACAGTTGTTGCTGGCTGAAGGTTCGCAATAGAAATTCTAATCACCTCTTTCAGTGGACTTTCAAGGATGTAATTGAGTTATGCAGTGATCTAGTTTAGTTATGAGAGATGAAGATTAGTTAACTGGTACCCCAGGATTTGGGTCCCTAGGTTCCGCAGAAATGTATTCAGTCCAGTTATTTGACATTTGGTGGAAAAGTGTCTTGTAATCAAAAATTAAGAGTTGGTTCAGTTTCCAGTGGAGGAAGGATCTTGCTGGAGGAAAGATCTTGCTGGAGAAAACATGTAATTGTGCAATATTTTATTAGGCTCATCATTCATTTTAGAGCTTGCTTATTGTTGTATGCATTTTTGAGTACTTAGGGGTACGGCCCCCCAAATGAGCCTGAAATGCTTGCAGAAGAGGCGGATGTCAAGCTGTCCCTGGTTGTGCCTTTACTACACTGTCTGTGGACCTGAGCTGTCCCCCTCCTCGACTCCCCTTCCCCCCAGGTGTGTAGGAAGTAGAGGGCGTTGTAGCGGTGAAGTGTGTGGACTCTACCCAGAGCTATGACCTGATTTGTGACGCACCCTCAGAACTGCAGTAATGGTCCAGCTGCTTCACAGGCAACTGGTAACCACCTCATTTGGGGATGCTTCTGCCTTGCTAGCACTGCCAGAGAGAACTTCGTCATTGTCACCTCATCAAAGACTACTTCTTCAAACCTCTCTTGTAGGGCTAGATTTGGAGAGCAGCCTCTGATATTTAGAGGGTAAGTGCCAGCAAAGTTCCTACAGTGGTTTTCCTAAGAAGAACCAGGGCGACAGTCACAGGGAGAGACAGGCATTTAGTGTTAGGGTGGCCTCTATGTTGGGATGTTGCTTTTTCTCAGCTATGGGTGATTTGGGATTAGATACCAAGGAAAATTCTTCAGTGAGCAGTCTTTTTGGGGTGTTAAGTTATGGTAGCAGTCTCCCAGGGGGAATGATTAGACCTTCTTTCCATGAAATACTTAAAGAAAAAGTAGTCAGTAATCTGTGATGAAGAATTCTTTAGGTGCAATTTTCCTGGAAGCTAGGTATTTCAGTAGAGTTGATTGCTAGAGATTCTTCTCTAGTTATAGTCAGTGGTTTCTGATATGCTGTTAAGAGCATGTAAATGACAATTTGGCCTTTTAATGTTTATAATATTTAGGACTTTCAGGTAAAAGGGGTTTTATGTAATAAATATTTTATCGCAATAAGTATTATAAATAAAATAGAACCTCCTGTATGCAGGTATCTTTTGAAACAAAGTAGTCTTAAATAGAGCGTATCGATAATTAGCTGTTTCATGTTGAATGCAATTGAATTTTCCTATTCCAGTCAACCAGACAATGGAAATCATTGGAGATTAACAACAGGGCGATGTGATTCTTGATGTATAGCAAGGCTTTCTTTCCCCTAGAAAACATTTTATCAGCGAATTACACACTAAGTCAAAATGTTCATAGTTTTAATTTTTAAAATAATCTGTAGAATTTATAAAACAATCTTAAGTGTTTCCCATTGTATTTTCACCAACTGAAATGATTCTCCCATGTCCTGTTTAATGGTAGACAGATTCTCTAGACTGTGAAAGGAAAGAGCAATATTTTAATAACTATGCTTTAGGAAAGTTCTTAGAGGTGAGCGCCTTTTGGGGTGGTTAAGAGGACTAAAAAACAATTTAGAACATTATCTTAAGTTTAAAAATGACAGCCTTAGTTTGTATGGAGTCATTGTATTTTAATAATACTGTACGCTTATTAGTGTTATTAGAGCAGTAGACAGTTAATTATAGTCTTTTCTGAGACATGTGAACTGTATATTAACAAACATGTTAAAAAAGAATGATGTATACTCTTGCATACAAGCTGCTGCTTGCTAAACCCTTTAAGAAGTCTTTTAGAATGTATGGAGTCACATTTTTGGTGAGAATCATCAAAGGTTTGCACTAAAACAATTTTAAAACTTTTCTCTGGGTTATAGAATTTTCTTGTTTTTCTTTCTTTGTAATTAGTATTGGCTTGACAGCTTTTGCTAGGGGCATTAGAAATTGTTGCCTCTCAGCAATTTTAGCATTCCCATACTGTATTTTGAGATGACCACATTTTCTTGTTTTTTTTTTTTTTTTTTTGATGGCTTTGGCCAACATAAACCATTAAAAGCTTATTGAGTTGATTTAGCACCTTTTAATGTATCTTTTTGTGGAATCATTTGGTCACTGTATCTTTAGCCAAATCATGTGCTTTACAGTTCTCTATAATGTAAGATTGAAAATATATTTCAGCAGCTGATCAAAGTGTTATTTCTAAGATTGATTTTATTGTCCAAATCTCAAACCTGGGTTTTAGCTATGGCTTCTCTCATGCCGAAACAATAGATGCCTAAAGCTACAGGGGTTTAAAGCTTAGGCAATTCTATCGAATTGGTTAACAATTTGAATTCTGCTGATTAATTTGAATTTGTAGACCTTGTAAACTAGTAATACAGTACTTAAAAACACACTAATATTCCTGCTCTGTCAAGTTTGTAGGTATTGCAGTTACTTAATTCTACAAAGTATTGGACTACAAAAAGGGGGAGGGGAATTAAATGTAAGGTACATGTCACTGCTATCTGAAATAGAAACTTCACAGTATTCTGTGCCTAGCACATAGTGAACACTCATTAAAGAAGTGCTAAATTAATAATGGAATAAATGTCCAATATAGCTTGTGCTGAGAAACATTTATTGGAAAAGGAGATTTTTTTTTCTTTCTAATTCTCTGTTTTGACTGGGGTTATCTGAGCACTTAATCTATATGTGCCCCCAATTTTTTTGATAGTTTGATGTTTTGTTCTTTAACTGTGTGCTCTGTCTTTTTTTTTTTTTTTGACAGTACTACCACCTTTTCTGTTGTATCCTCACCGTCTGTCTGACCTTCAAGATGAGGTTAAGTATCTCTGTTCAGGGTCACAGTCCTTTGGCGTTTGGTTAGGGTAACAAACTATATTAGAGACAGCAGAGAGCACTCCCCTGAGACCCTTGCAGTGGACAACCAGGTAGTGGTGGTCTTTCTGATATTCCAGAACCCACATTTTATGAACTATTGGCCCAAGGCTGATTGACCTCTACCTGTTCTTTTCTACAATAGTGATTTTTTTTTTCCAGGATCCCATTAAAAAAGCATCAGTTATAATTGCTGCATAAAAGACTTTAAAAAAACCTGTAACTATGTACGTTGTTTTAAAAATATTGTAAGATTCAGGATGATCATATTAATGATTCCACTCCATTCCTTAGAACTAGAATACTAGAGTTGCAATAGGGCTGTGTTGGCTGTATCTAAAACATTCTGAAGAGTTCTGGGCCTTCTATGAAAGTTACCCAAAAGAGTCGCTTCCTTTTAGGATTTATTTTCTTTTTAAAACATGTGTGGGGCTATTTGCAAGACATTCCTATTTAGTCACACAAAAGAAAGTATTCTTTAAATGCTGCACTGCTGTGTGACCTATTACATTATCATGCATATTCTGTCTCTTTAAAAACAGTCTCCTCTATTTGCCCTATTAATTGTTGATATGTTGCCATCCACGAGACAAAAATTAGAGCTGTAATTAAATAATCATGTGATGCTCCTTAGTGCCAGTGAGAGCAAACTCATTTTTCCAGGCCCTGATGGTCACTGATTATTGTATTACCACTGGCTTGCTTTATTTTTTTTAATGATTCTCTATCTATAACTTACCTAACTACTGTCCTTCTTTTCAAAATTAAAGAAAGTAGCAAACATGCAGCCAGTGAATTGGCCAGAAGTCCTCAGGGACGGAAGGTAGGCATGCCTTTTTTGCTTTTGGTCACCTGGTAGGTTCTTTGGGGAGCCTACAACAGTGGTGTGGTTGCCTGCCATTTAATTTACACTGGTGTTTTGGCTGGGATGGAGGCATATGGGGAATGCCAGGAGAATTACAAAAGGAGCCGGGTATTAAAATTCAGAAATGATTAAAATTGAAATAAAAGGATGCTGCTTCTTTGCCAGTACTCTGGCAATCATAATGACACATAGAGATTAGTTTCCACCTTCATCTTTTCCTTCTTTCTCATTTCCTCTTGTTTATTGTTGACACATTTTCCTTATGTCTGTCTCTCATCTCTGTATCTTTTTGCACTATTATGCATTCCTCGTTCTCTTTCCTTAAGCATAGAGGAGCCTACTTAACCTTGTTATAACAATAACAGAATAGGTTATTAATATTTAATATGCACATGATTAAAATTTCTCTCCCTTAAACATAGGTCAGCTGTATTATTATTAACCGGCATGTAATTTTTCATTTAAAATATTCTTATTCTTCCTTGCTCTTTCTGAAATGCAGTCTACTTTAGTAGTGATTTAATACATAATGTTTAGAAAACTGTGGCTGGCTAGTGAGAAAAGAACTTACCAGTCATGGATAATCAGTTATGCATGAATTCAAATGTAACAGATGGAATCTGGTGAGTTAAAGTTTCTCTTTGCCTTAGTGGTTTTTTTTTTTTTTTTAATTTGTTTGTTTGACACCTGTCTCTCATATATAGATAAACATCTAGCATAGCATGTGAGAAATTTCCTTGTACCTTTGTTTTCTCTTTAAACTGAACTTATTGGGTTTTTTTTTCTTTCTTTTTTTATGTTAAATGTAAAGGCAGAGAAGTTTTTATCTGGGCTTAAAGATTATCAGATTCTGTCCCATCATTTTATAGATTTGGAATCCAATCCTGCTCAATTAATAAAGGGTCACTCTGCTAGATGATAGAGTGAGAAGCAAGATCCAAATGTAGTTTCCCTGTCTTTCCTCTACTCCTTTTCCCACTCTGTCACTTACCCTTTCTTTGAGGGAGTTGCTTAATGAGAGAGGTGTTATAGTAACTGTGGGTTTTAAAGGGGTTCTGATGAAAACAGTGGTAGCCTGGTTTTAAATTGTGTAATATTCTCTTGCATGTCATGCAAAGATTATCTGCATCTATTTATCATGTTTTGCTACATGTACATTATATGCACACCCCCACACCTACACCTGTGCGTGTGTATGCATGCACGCACACGCACGCGCGCGCGCACACACACACACACACACACACACACACACCCCTATACTTGGATCTTGGCCAAACAATTGGATTTCTCAGATCTTTTAAGAATGCTACAAGATTTAGTTTTATATCCTAAATTGCAGCACATGCCAGCCTCAAAGATGCATTTACACTTGCAGCTTTAATTTTTAGTGACAAATGCCTTTTGTGTAAAGTGAACTAAAATCTTGTTTTTGAGGGCCTTATTACTTCCAAGGAGAGGTGAGAAGTTTCATTTTCATTAAATACAATGTGAATATGTAGTATTTCTTTGATTGTAGTAATAGAAAAGCAGTGGCTATTGACTATTTTTAAAGCAGTGCCATTTCAAAACAGTTACAAGCTGGCCCCTATCAAAAATTTTTCATAAATATGCTGTTTGTTTCTCTCCCGTGTGGATTTACATATAAAAAATACAGATTAAAAGTCTTTACAAAATAAGTAAAAATAAACGATTAAAAAATAGCCTCAAGGCTCTCTAGTTCTTTTTTTATAGTTGTACTGTAGCATTATTTATAAACTTTTTGCTTCATATCAGCTGGGAATTTGCATGCATACTTATATTTCATGTTCATTATCTAATGAATTAAATTTCACAGTAAACACTAATAAAGAGATACCTATCAGATACATAACTAGATATCCTTTAGGTATACTGTGAAGTATTTTAAAAAATATTTCATTTAATACTTTTACCCAGAGTAAATATGTCATTTTAATTTAGCCTCACTATGTATTAATATTCCTTAGTCATGCATATCAGAAAAAACATATACAAGGATATAAACTTCAATAAAATATAATTTATAAATGAATTGCCAATTCATTAAAACTCCATTATTAATATAAAATCCCCTAATATAAAGTCAGTAGGAATAGATTATATAACACAGAATGTCGAACAATATATGACGGGAAAAGATATTCCTAGTTGTTACATATGAAGTAAATTCTTTAATCCTTACCACTATCACTAAAAATAACCAGCAGAATTAAAATGGAAAGCCTTTAAAAATTATTTCCTTTCATTTAAAAAACATAAAGTCTTTATATGTAAACAATTTGTCAGTTATTATATAGACTACGTTTATACAGTCGCTATAAATGCAGCTGTGGTGCATGAGTGAGACAGTCTAAGTACTGTCTGAGAAGGTGTACTATTTCTTGAATGTAGTTCATTTTATACTTTTGAAAAACATCCAAAAAGATTTTTGGACTTAATTTACCATTACTTGTTTTTGTATGTACTTCTTTCTCCTCTTTTGCTAAGATACTGTCTTGAATAAAACCTTAAAAAAACCCATCTTCTTGCATTGGAGGACCTTCAAATTGGGTGAGATGTTGGTCTCTAATTACCATTCCATGTTAATTATCCTTGGGTCAGTCATTCATCATATGAATTAATTATCTAGTGTAGGCTGGACTATGGCTATTAGAGGGTAAGGACAAAGCAATGGGAAGTTGGGGTGGGAATGGCGTTGTTTAATGGGTTGTTGTTCATTGTTTCTCTGAAGCTTGGCATGATATGTTACTGATAACACATTTTTGACAATTTTAGGAATAGCTAAAAAGTGGTTTGGCTGTTGGTTTTTTCTTTTTTGAATTTTATTGTGGCAAACATATATATATATATATATATGTAATAAGCCATCTTGATTACTTTTAAGTGACATTAATTATGGGCCATTCACACTATTGTGCATCCCTTACCACAATCTGCTTCTTCTAAACCCTTTCTATCAGCCCAAATAGAATGTGCCTTACTTTTGAATTAAACTTTCTTTTCACTTGAACATATTTCAGGCATGACAGCAGTAATTAATCCTTGGCTAGATGCAAAGCACTTATCTCTGGTGGTGGCTTTCCTTAGCAGTGGACCATCTCTGTTCTAGTGTCTTTCGGAGTTGGCCGTGGCAATACGATACCAGATTATACGAACCACCTCTGGCTGATGTTCCCACAAGAGAGATGTGGGGTAGGATTCAGGCCCATTGTAACCTCTACTGGCCACTGAGCCAGGAAAGATTAATATCCACATTTCTAAGGTTTGGTTGATATGTCTTAGCTAAGGGTTGATTGGGAAAGGTTGCTGTTTGACCTCATTGGAATCAAAATTCCCCAAGCTTCCTGTGAATATTAAAGCCAAAGCAAGTAAGGCTGGGGTGCCTGCAGGGTGCGGACAATGTCAGACTTTGGTTCTACTCCAATGCAGTGACTTAGTCTGGAAATAAATTGAACAGTTTTTAAGGAGAAAGAGTTTTCAAGAAGAAGCCCACTCAAGGTTGAGTAGGTTTCTTTGGGGGGGTGGGGCAGGGGAACTGGGGAAATAACATTCAACTATTTTGAAAAAAGAATTAGAGGAAACTTGGATGGTTCTGGCTCCAGTAAATAATAGACTGGTTTTAGAACTGTACTTCCACGTGTAATTTTGTGGTTAGTCGCTTATGTCTGTGATGATAAATCACATACTTGCACAGGATTTCTGGCACCCCAGTAAATCTCAAGAGCCCAAATGCTAATTTATCATGGGTCCTCAACTAGCATACCTTTATTCACCAAATCAGTGACCTAATGGCTTGCCCCCCACTTTTTCACCCTAGTTTTGTTTGTTTGAAACAAGAGGCTTGCCTGTACATACATTTCTTCAATTTGGAGACGCTGCTCGTTCCTAGAACAGACTTAACTTTTCTAAGTGCCCCCGAAAATTGGGTTCCAAATGTCACTGCAGGGATGACCTAGCAAGCATATTTGATTCCCTATTTTAAGAATACCAGCTAACCCAGGGGATGGCAAATCTGGATGTCTGTCAGAAGCCCCTTGGGACCTTTAAAAAACTGAATACCTGGATCCCACCCTCAGCCATTCTGATTTAATTGCAGTGGGGCTCAGCCTGGACATCCTGGTTGTGATTCCAGCAGCTGGTTTTACTTGCTAGCACTGTGAAGCAGCACTGTTTGAAGTATCTACTCATACAAACTGTTGTGGAATTTCTTCCCTGTGGTGGAAGGCACAGACAGAGAAGGAGACCAGGAAGAAATGCATCTTCCTCAAGATGCCTAGCGCCTCACAGTTTGGAGGTACAAGACATATTAATATGGAAAGCCACATGGCAAACAGGACAAATAGCGTCCTGGAAATAGCCAACAGGCTTTGGATCAAGAGGCGAAATCAAGTGCATATTAGAAGAGACAGCAGAAGGGAGATCCCCAAGAAAGAAGGGACAGGAGGTGCCCTCCCCTCCTAGAGCCATGGGAGATCATGAGGCATTCTGAAACTTAAGTACCTTGCTGGTAGTCTCTCCACTGCTGGACTCAGTGGCAATTGCAAGAGTCTTTCCAATTTTTGGATCTAGGTCTAAATAGAAAAACCAAATTTGATGGAATTATTCCCGTGGTGCCTTTTCAAATAAATGATCGATACCAACATCTGTGGAAGAAAAACTAGCTTTTAAAAAGTTTTGTCCCATAAATTTTTGCTTGTGAAAAGGAAATATTTATGGGTAAAAGGACCAGCTATCTTGTCATTTTTAGAAGCCAGCTGTTCTTATCCATATGGTTACAAACTGGCATAAATGTTGGCCTTTCTTTGCTCTGCTGTAATGACTTTTGTCTATTAAAGCCATATCATTAAATGCCAGTGAGTATTTACATTTACCATAAAGTAATTAGGAAACAATTGTTGATCCCTGTCAGTCTGGCTATAACTAAAACCCAACATACTTGGGCAAAAGAACCAAATCCCTTAAGCCCTATATTTAAAGTTCATTATCATTACCCTCTTATATGTCCTGAAATGTTTTTGAGACTTTTACCATTATTTTCTACAGCATACCAGTATTTGTTTGCTATCTGGTATATGGTATTTGTTTGGTATTTAGCCTCCCCAGTTTGAGTAGGTATCTACAATTAGAGTTTCCAAAAGAGCCACTTCTTAGGGCTACTATGCTTACTTAATGTGGGGGCCGGGGTAAGGGTGGGAATGACTCTGTGGTTTTTAACTTCACCTATGAGATATTTAAATGCTCATGGAAAGCAGCATTTGGAGTAAATGCATATTATGGCAAATGTATTATAAGACTCTTTCAAGTACAGACATGCCTAGAAAGTTGTCTTAAATTTGTGTTTAGCAGTACACAAGTCTCATTCCATGCTACTGTACACATCTATGGGCTAATTCTGAAATGGAAAATGATCTCGATTTGGACATCATTAGAATGTCTGAAAGCCATTCAGCACTTCTAAGACTCCTCCTGAGCAGATCCTAGATTCACTTAATCATCTTTTATAGGAATTTTTCAGGTAAGTGTTGTCCAATAGAACTTTCTGCAATGGGGGAAGTGTTCTGTAATATATACTGTCCATTATGGTGTCCTTTAGCCACATGGGGCTACTGAGCACTTGAAATATGATAGAGGCGCTAACTTGGAAATTTTATTTAATTTTAATTAATTCCAATTTAGATAGTATGGCTATCTTCTTCACTGTTCCCTCCTTGCTTTGACAATCTCTAAAAAATATTGTCAATGCAATTAGTAGTGGAAATTGCTTGCAAATGACACTGTGAGCTTTCTGCCCCCATCTATTCATTCCTAATGGAAATATTATAAGGATACTACATTAAGTTCTTGGTAGCATGGCAGTGAGCAGAGACTTCTGCACTTACAGAGCTTGCACCCTAATAAGGGAGGTATTTGTTACATTAGTAATTGTTAATTGATTAAGACTGTGATGACTGTTACAAAGAGAAATACAAGATGGTATGGGAATAGGTAATGGGGGCCAGAACTTTTTGCCTGATTAGTCAGAGAGGTGAGTAAGAGACAAGCATGAGGCAGCATCCCTGAACTTTCCCAAGTTCAAGGCTGGGTCAAGTCGGGTGCAGGACTCACAGGTCTTAGAGTAAGGCAGCTAACATGTGTCATGCCACGACCTCCAAAGGCGTAGGATCTGCCTGATGAAACTACATGCACACACATAGTGCACACTTCTCAACTTGAGCAAGTAAATTCTTTCCTAAACTGTAAGGCGTTGTGATGTCGGTCATAGATAATCTGTGATAAAGAGGGTGCAAATGTTTACAGGATATTGCATTTCCTCTCAGATGTATGTTTTGATGAAGTTATTTGGGCTGCAGTCCCAGTGCTTCCTCCCTGTTCTTACAAATTGGTATTTGGTCCATTCAAGATGCGATATGGAAATCAGTACTGACATCCCAGACAGACAAAACGAGGCACATGACAGCAAAACATATGGCTTGAATAGACATCCTTATATGGCCAACACAGACCATATTCCCAGAAATTCATATATGGAAAACACCACCTGCAGCTAAAGCCAAAAAACAAAGAGGCGACATGACAAAAAGAGCAATATGCTACATAAATTGTGCTGCATTAAGAGTGGAGAGAGATAGCCAACTGTATTTGAATTTTAAAAGATGAAAAAAAAAAAAAACCCCATGTCCTTAGAAAGTGTTATGGTGGTAAGCTTTGCTTTACTAACACAGCCACTGGCGGCGTTGCTATATCTTAAAAGCATTCAAATTCTAAATGCTTTTTCTGTTTATTACAAATATATGTGCTATTCAGAACTCTGAATGTGTTTTAATGGTTTCGGATATCTGCCTGTATATTTATCTTAATATGTTGCCATCTGAAACATACAGAAGTCATTTCATTTTTTCAAAAATATTTCCTATATGTTACAATATTTTACCTTTCTTCCATTGTGTAGCCACTATGAATGCCTTCTCATGTAAGAGAAAATTGATGCACTGTTTTAACTGTTTGTCCACATTAAATAGTTCATGTGTTTGAGTTTGCAATATTCTGTGTTCTTGAAGTTTCCTATTTTGATAGCAAGATTTATAAATTTTATATATGTAAATTTTTTCCCATACTTTCTTGTGTCTTTATGGCAAAATATAAAATGCCTGTGTAGAATCAGTTGATGTTCCCCTCCCACCAAGATAGATTAGGCTAAAATATATCTAGGAAGGTGGTATTTTTTCCTAATTACCTCTCTTTTTCTGTTTATTTTGATTGGATTCTCACTGGCCAATACTCAGTGGCTATCATGAATATTCTAAAGATGAAGATAATATATAGTAATTAAATTCATCAGTGAAGTGTACCACTAGGTTATAAACCTGAGGGCGTGCCATTTTTACATGGTCACTTCTTATATAATTCTGGAGTAAAGATTATGCTTCAGGGAAAATTAGTATGTATATGTGATTAATAGATTCATGATTGTACTATATTATTACTCTTTATAATAAAATCATTATTAGATGCCTTTGTGCTCATTTATTCTTTTTATCATTTTCCAAGGCATGTCAGTCCTTACTACATTTATGTGTTATGTTTATGAATAGGTTTGTGATTCCTGGATAAAAGGTGCTATATTCAGATTAAAAGACTATTAATGCATGTGTTATACTAGTATTGATCAGATCAGTAGGAGACTAAGCTAGTTAGGAGGCATTTTGTCCTATTTGTGTAAAATGATTGGACAAATATTTATAGTATTTCATTATCTTAATATCAATATTTTCAGTAATCTTTCTTAGTGTTAATTTTTCTTACCTCAAATTTTGTTTTGCTTGACATCTTTCTTTTTTAAAAAAATTCTATTCAACTTGAGGTGAAGTTGCATGGGCAAATGACATTCTTTGTTAATCCATTATAATTTTATCTTTTAATTTTGTCATTGTTTTTATATTTGACCAACATGATACTAGAATACATTGGCCTTACTGAACATGATTCAGGTTCCAGGGAAACAAGACTGGCATTACCAATTTGAAACAACTAGTAAAATATCCATATTGGAAATTTCAATATCATATTGAAAAAAACAGCGTTGTCACTACAGAAGTAATATGTTTTTTAAAAAATATCGAAGATAGTTTTAGTAAATTTAATTTCCATCCACAATACAAACTCCTACACAAGTGCTACATTTTGCCATATTTGTACATTTCCTTATTGATATTTCTTATATTTGAACATAGCCTCCTTCATATTTCCCCACATTTCAACTTTTAAAAATGAAGAGTCATTTAAGCTTTTTAATGAAGATTGCCTTAAATTTCTTTTCTTGTTTTGGATGCTGTGTTTTGTGTTTGATTAGCACATGTTCTTTTGCTCAAGGCTTTTTTGGTTTATGCGTGCCAAGATTCACGGTTGCTTTCCTCGATTTTGACTAACCTTTCCGGTTTGTGGGTGAAACTTGGGTGCTATTAGAGTGATCTATTTTCATTGTGTTTCTCCTAAACTTGTCTTCCCCCAGGAGGCCATAATTTCCTATACTTTATCTTCTACTTTACCTTCTGCTTTTCTTAGATTTCTAGTGTAAACACTGTGGCTAAGAGTGTATTGGTAGCGTTAAAGAGCTTAATTTGCATATTTCCCTCTTATCTCTGTACTTGTGCTAACTTGTTGCTTTTTTATGTGTAACAAAATGTTTATCTGACTGATTTTTCTCTTTTCCCTACCAGTGTATTCTACACAGTACTTCTTATAACATTTTTGTTCTTGCTTGTGATTAACAGCCTTAGGGTGCTAAAATGGTAGTCCTAAAACCTAAGCGATAAATGATGCTTTTCCATTTTGGGTGAGACGTCATGTTCTTCCTTTTAAATGAACTATTTTTAATACATTATCTAAATAAGATCATACTTATGTGATAATAACTGGGGGAACTTACTCTAGATTACAGCAGAAGTATTTATTGCAACAACAGATGTATTTACCAACCCAAACTTTCCTGTCTTTCGCCCGGTATAAAATATTTTAAGAATTTGATGACATCTTTCCCTTTGTAAGAAACAAATCAGATCCCTTTCAAGTGACCCAAATTTTGTTTAACTCGATCACTATGGGCCGCGTATTTCTCCCTCCAAAGTGTCCTAGGGCCCTGGCTTGTATAGAAAGTGTCCTCCGTCGTTTTTAATGTCGACTCTTCATGGTGTAGGGACCACCCTCTTTGAGAATAAATATTTGGCAGAGCGTGTCAAGGCTCCCCGGCCTTTATTGCTCTGCAAATGTCTCTGCACCCTCTGCGCTCCTCCAGGGAGCTCTACCTCCCCACTCTTCCCTTCAGCCACTTCCTGAAGTGTCCCCCTCCAGTCCCCAGCGCCTGTCACCTGCACGCCCGGGCTCCGCTGCACCCCCCGCCCCCGCGCCGGTCCCCCGGGTGCCCGCCCGCGACGAGCCCGGCACGGTCCTCTCCGTGGCTTCTGGGGTGGGTGGGTGGTTAGCGTCCGGTCCCCCCCCCCGTCCCCTCCTCCTGTCACTTTCCCGCCCCCCCCCAGCCCCCGGGGCCCGCGCCGCCCCTCCTCCCGGCGGGCTCCTACCCAGCCGCACACCTGCCCTCGCCGCCCGCCGCCCTCGCGCCGCGCGCTCCCCTCCCGCTCGGCTCGGCTCGGCGGCCGCCGCCGGCGCAGCCCCCTCGCCTCCGCCCCTCGCGCTCTCCCCGGCGCGCCGGCCGCCGAACCCTCGCGCGGCGCCCTGTTATTCTGGGTATTGTGTGTAATAAACGCCGGGCCGCCTCACGCTAATCAAGCTCATTACAAATTCTTGCGCGCCCGGGGCCGGAAGCCGCGCGCTCCCCCCGCCGCCCGCGCGACTCTCTCACTAGTTACTTCAGGCTTTTTCTTTCTTTCTTTTTTTTTTTTTTCCGTCTCTCTCCCCTCACTCGTCGCCCCCGCCCCTCCCCCGATCCCGGCCCTTCCAGCCCGGGTTTTAATCCCCGTCCCTTCCCCGCCCGCCCCGTGCACCCTGCCCCCCCTTCGCCGCCTTCCTCCTCCTCCTCCTCCTCCTCCTCCGCGCCCTCCTCCCCCTCCGCCGCCGCCGCCGCCGCTCGCTAGCTCGCGCCCGCTCCCCGGACGCGGCGGAGCAGCCGGCCCCGCTGGGGGACGGCTCCGGGCGGCCGGGAGGAGGCTGCGTGCTCGGGGCTGGGGCTGCGAGCGGGGTGATTCTGTATTAAAATGAGGAGGAGGAAGAAGAGGCAGCCACAGCGGCGGCGGCGGCAGGGGCAGCAGCAGCAGCAGCAGCGGCGGCGGCGGCGGCAGGAGCAGGAGCAGCGGCGCGGAGGGCGGCAGCCCGGGCGGGCGCGCGGAGCCGAGCGGGGCCCGGCGGCGGCGGCGGCGGCGACAGCGGCCGGGATGAGTCAACTCGTGATTTAATGGGGGCAGAGGCGGCGGCGAGGGGCAGCGCGAGCGAGCGGGCGGGCGCGAGGAGGGAGCGGAGCGGCCCCGGCCGGGACCCGCGCCCTCGCGCGCGCTCCCAGACTCTCCTCACGCACCTCGCCCCGGGCCGCCCGGCGGCAGCCGCCTCGTCACCACAGCAGCCGCCGCGGCCGCCCTGCAGCCGGCCCGGGGGCCGAGCCCCAGCGCGGGCGCCTCCCGGGGACGCCTCCCGCCCCCCTCTCTGCATCTCGGGAAACTCCTGACCAGTTCTCTCGGCTTCCCGAGCGTCCTTTTTTGTTTGTTTGTTTGTTTCCCCCCTCTTATTTATTTTCCTCTCCTCCCCCCCCCTCAAGTCCCAGTGCCCATTGTGGCTCTCGTTGTTTACCTCAGGCTGAGCGAGCGCTGGGCGACTTTTGGGGGGGAGGGGGCGGGGAGTTCGTCGCCGCCGAGGCGGTAGCGAGGGGGCCGGGGTGCCTTTCCGATCTTCCTCCCCCTGTACCCCCCTCACTCCTCTTTTCTCCGCCTCACTCTTGGGGTTCCCCCCTCAGACGCTCGCAGTCCCCCGCGTCCATGGGCAGGGAGAGGGTCCCCGGGGCCGCGGTCGGCGAGGGCGGAATCCAAAGTGGCTTCTTAGTGCCTTGCCCGGGTTCCGTTCGCGACCCGCCCCGCACCCTCGCCGCCCCCTGGTAGCTCCCTCGTCGCGGGTGCGAGGCTGTGGGGGGGAAAAGTTTTAAGGTTTGTTGATATTTAGTCGCAGGGGTTGGGGGCGGGGGGCGCCTGGGAGGGGAGCGAGGTGGCCTTGCCCTCCGCGCGTTCCCCCGGGGCCGTTGGGGAATAAGATTGCAAGTGACAGCCAGAAGTAGACTTTCTGTCCTCACACCCAAGAACCAGAGCTCGCAGGGGGGAGGAAGGAGGGGACTTTTTTTTTTCTTCCTTCCTCCTCCTCCCTTTCTGGAGACCTTGTCCGCAGTGATTTTTTTTTTTCCTTTTTCTTTTTAAGAGAGTCCTCAGTCACCACCTCGCCTCCCCAGCACCACCACGGTGTACAGCTCATAACGGGTTTTGCTTTGTTTTTACGATTTTCCCCCAACGAATCACTTGTCAGATCAATTTTATCTTCTCCCTCCTCCCTGCTTCCCACTCTCCCCTCCTCCCCACCGAAAACCCTGTTCTCTGAGGTTAGACGTTTTACAAACCATATATGTTGTTTTTCGATTTGTGATTGTTTTAACCCCTCCTCCTCCCATGGCTACGTTTATTTCTGCCCTTCCCCCGCTTAGGGGGGGGCAGGGGTAGGGGAAGAAAATAATACAATTTCAGGGGAAGTCGCCTTCAGGTCTGCTGCTTTTTTTTTTTTTTTTTTTTTTTAATTAAAAACAAAAAAGGACATAGAAAACATCAGTCTTGAACTTCACTTCAAGAACCCGGGCTGCAAAGGAAATCTCCTTTGTTTTTGTTATTTATATGCTGTCAAGTTTTGAAGTGGTGAGTTTCAGGTCGGTTTTGCTAATTTCACTCAGTAAAACTGCAGTGTTTCTGTTTCTAGATAGTACTTTGCTTCTTTGTCTCTTTAAAAGGTCACAGAGAAAGCTTGGCCTGGATCGTGCCGGCCATATGGAATGGATAAGGGCACAATCTCTTAAAATGTGATTATGGGGTTCTGTGGGGGTGAGGAAGGCGATCCACCAAGGAACTCAATGAAAAGGATCCCACGATGCAAAACAGTTTCTCGAAACCAGAATTTCATGCTTTTCTTTTTAAATGAAATAATTACTGAGACCGAGTTCACTGTCTCATTCAGCAGTTACCATATGTGGTCTCAGCTTATGGACAGGGTAAGGAGATTTTGAAAAAGTAGCCTTCTTTCCCTGTGCCAACCATACATTACACTAAAGTGGGTTGTAAAATGTGTAACTCAGAAGAAACTCTTCAGCTGGGCGTCTGTTGAGAACATAGTTCCTGCGGCTGTCAGTCCAGGCAGGCCTGTTGGAGGTTGCTCTTTTCATTTCCAAACTGAGGTTTGGTGAACTTTAGCCTTGGGCATCAGTTTAAAGGAGTAAATTGGGTGTTTTATGTGCATGTAATTTTGCTTTAGAATGTAAACCTCTTTACAGGATGACTTAGTGTTTAATAGATGCTTTAGGTGGGCATTCAGAGGATAATTTTGCATGACCTATATGATGTTTGGATTGTCAATACATTAACTAAATTATAATCTATCACTTTCATTTGCTGTACAGCTTATAGTGCTGTTAAGCCTCATGATTACTTAATATGTTTTGTGGCATTAACTTTGATGCTGTTGTCTACTCCCCCACCCCCATCTTTTTCTCATAAGTTGCCCCAAGGGTTAAAGATTTTCTTTTCAAATCATATGTTTTAAAATTCATCTTCTGCTCTAGGGTAAGGCAACCAATTTTAGAAAAAGCAGCTCTGCATTATAATCCACATGAAACATTATAAAGAGTGTTTTGAATAAGTTAATAATCATCACTCTAATTTTGGCTTTAGACTACAGTTTAATATAATGGATAAGAGTAATCTTGATAAAAAGTGGTTGAAAAAGGCACATTTATTGTTAATGAACCTCATAACCAAAAACAGATGGGACCTCGAAATGGTAAACCTTTGGTTCTCAGCGTGCCACCCTGAGTACAAAGATAAATAGCCATTATTATTTCTTAAACTTTATAGTTTTTCAATTGGAATTCTTAAGGTTGCTTTTAAACCTCCATATTATCCCCCCTCCAACACACACTCACTTCTTGATTATGTGGGACGAAGTAGTCTGTAGTTAAACGGAGAGAAAAAATGCTTACAGAAAAGCCATACTAATATAAACTGGCTTTTAACAAGTTCAGACCTAAATAGTTTTGTTAAAATTTTTTTTTTAAATACAAGATATGTCAGGTTACTATATAGCTGGAAGAAAGTGGTAATTATATTCTCTCTGGTTTTCCTAAATATTTTCCTCTTACTGTTGATAAACCCAATACTTCAAGTCCGATGAAAGCTCATAAAACCTACTCACCTATTCTTACCAATGCAAGTAAAAACTGTATTTTAGAAGTCACTATGCTTTTGGGCCAATTACCTTATTATAAACAGTATGAACATTGACGTCTAATGTATAATATAACTGAAAATAATAATCTGCCTTTTTTTCCTGAAATTAATTACAATGTTAACTTTCAAGCGAGATTATTTTTGGCAACTGGAGATTGTGCTTTATCAATATCATTAAGATTTTCTTGAAAGTGAACTTGGCACATCAACCTATTGTGTATATCACAAAGTATTTTCAAATTCTTTGCTATTTAAATTGCTAACAGCATTCTATGAGCAATGGACACCTAAATATTCACTCTTTTAGAAAGATGAGTTGCAATGCTTCAATCCTAGGATATTTGAAGAAACCCTCCACTTCCTGTTTGCTTAGGGTGAAATGATTCAGTCACATGTTTGACCCAAGGCTTGGTGAGATCTTTAACAGATCACGTAACTCTTGAAACTTAGATAGCAGAAAACTTTTTCTCTGCATTATCTTGTAAAGCCAATGGGCAGTTTAAAAAGCAGTAAGATGTTTGCCATGTTATTTTGAGATGATATATATATATGTATGTATATATCATAAAAATAAAAATACATGTAAAATACATGCTAAATTTAGTATTTTGGACTGTGATAATCTTTCTAACCTTTGTTAAACTATCATTGTTGTAGTCTATATTGAGTTTCTAATTTTTAAAAATTGGGTCCACATAATACAGTTTGTTATTTTCTTTTTAGCTTTTAATTACTCTTTTTCTAAAAATAAGCCCATTTTCTTCCACTGAGTTTTGTTTGTGGATGACAAATTACCTTTTTATTCATGCGTGTTTGTTTAGTTCTCACAGATTATTCTGTTGATTTGAACAGAAATGTAATGCTGTTATCAAGAAATATAGTAATGTGTACTATATATAGGCAAGCAATTACACAAATATATTTGTGGAGAGAAATGTCTAGAGGTAAAACATTTGTATGGGACACACATAAATAGAGACCCCCACCCACCCAATTATAATATGTCTTCTTTTTAAATTCTGGCAGGTGATCTTTAGACAGTGACTGAGTATGGATCATTTGAACGAGGCAACTCAGGGGAAAGAACATGCAGAAATGTCTAACAATGTGAGCGATCCGAAGGGCCCACCAGCCAAGATTGCCCGCCTGGAGCAGAACGGGAGCCCACTAGGAAGAGGAAGGCTTGGGAGTACAGGTGCAAAAATGCAGGGAGTGCCTTTAAAACACTCGGGCCATCTGATGAAAACCAACCTTAGGAAAGGTAAATACTTACAAGCCAAATCCTGGAAAGTTGAAAGCACTGCTATCTACTCAAGGCCACCTTGTGTGGGGTGGTGGGGCATGACATGTTCTGTAGATTGTTTTCCTGGATCTTCTTTCTGATCTGAACTGAGTTACGTTCTGGGTTGTGGTATCAATCATGTTTTGAAAGTGCAGGCTCTGTTCTTGGGGGAGCATCTTACTCTATTACAAATTGGAATCATTGGATTTTCTGGATGACAAGGACTGAATTAAAAGTAATGATCCTAGTTTAGGCAAGGGTTCATTCATAAGGTGTTAATGTAGTAAAAGGTGTGTAGGTGTTTGTTGCTTAAACTGAGACACTTGGGCTGTTGGATAACCACCTTAGCCTTTTCTTAAGATTATTAGTTGTTAAGGCAGTTTCAGAGATCATAGAAATCTTATGTAACATGAGGATATAAAAGTTTTGTGATGTCATTTTTTGTGGTTTCTTTTCTGAAGAGCAAACTCGTTTGGCAGTGAAAAATCTAATGATTATAGTTTATTAACTTTTGCTATATTTGAGTAGTTTTGGTAAAGGAATGGCTAATTTAGGCAGGCATAGAAAGGGAAGGTATGTAACTGAATGATATTTTTCTACCAGTATTAAATTGATGAAGTTTAAGAACTTTGTGTTCGACATTGTTGATGTAAAACAGCGCCTGTATGTGTGCCTCATAAGGGTCTTTATTTTGTCTCTGAATAACATGTATAAGAATCAGATTTTCTGTACATTTTCTGAGCAAAGGATAAAAATGCCATCTTTTAGCAACCAAGAATATTAAGTAGATAAAGTTAGAAGGCAGAGGAATTTCATTGTGTTTGATGCATAACATTTATCATACAATCATTTATTTTTTCCTTGGTTTGGCGAAAACAAAGAATATATTGATCCTGAAATGAACAGACACAGCAGTCCGTATTGTTAGATCTTTATCTATTAAAAATGGAAAAACAGCACTTCAGCAAATTCTTTGGCCTCTACTCATGATTACCCTATTTATTGATTGTTTGCCAAGAATGTATGCATCTTAAGAAAGCCAGGGTAAGAGCATTAAAAATATAATTTATTACAGCTTTTCAAACCGAGTGCATTAATATTGTACTGTGAAGCACTGGGGCTCTATAAAAAAGACTTTCTGACGCCTGCAAACATATAAGTTCCATAAATTCCTAAATAGGAGATTTCAGCTGTCTCTGGTATTATGTGATATTTGCACAGCAAACTTTAATGCCAGGACAGTTTTAGACAAGGATTCTACAGACTTCACTGCTCCTTATGGCAGACGTGCTGTTTACACAGGCTCATAAACCTTCAGCAAAAGCTTCTAAGACTGCCTTCAGGTTTAAATCATGGGGTATTTTTAGCATTCAGCAGTGACCAGTGCTCTCCCCTTTTAATGCTGGAAGGTTATGAAGTTGCTGTAGTTGTAAGTCTGGCCAAGCACTAGCACGAATAATCAGGCAGTTCAGAGAAGGCTCCAGTTTAGCATTGCTCCTAGGAACAGGAGGGCAACCGTGACAGTTTGTAAGACGATTTAGCAGCTGGATTTGTAATTAGGTGATACTATTGTTACTTTATCTGGTAGCTGCCTTTATTGTCTATAAGGCACTTCTACATTTGATCAATAAAATACCAACTCAGTCCAGTTCATTTCAATAATTTGAAAAGCCTCCAGTTATTTCATAGATCTTGGGAGTTGTATCATAGGTCTGGGAAACAGCATATAAAATAACATATCTGTTTCATCTCATAAGAAGAAAAACCAATGTATGTGATGTTGTCACACTAGCCCAGCTCTTGGAAGACATCAGTACAGGGAGAGGAGGAACCAAAGTATAGTAATTTTACTCAAATGCTTTTATAAGTATATTATTCATGGTGACTTATTTTAAAATGCAGTTTAATTGTAGAAGGGTCTCCACTTAATCCAAATAACAAAATTGCTAAAGCCTTTTAGTGGGTTTCTTTTTTCATGTTATTTTCCACGGGCATGGTTTCTGTTTGACAGGTGCTAGGTAAAAATTGTGGCTGAGCTGATAAAGCTCTACTAAGAAAAAGGGGCTGAATGTTTTTATTTGTTTAGGAGATTTTGCCAAAGTACCTTCAAGCCAAGTAAGAAATCACCAGTTTATATATTGCTATTTTTTGCTGTGGTCTCCCCAAGTCGTCTTCTGATCCCTGATGGGTTCTCTCTCTGGTATAAAACAGCTGAATGAATGACAAGAATATTGGCAGGCTTTGCGGCTTGTTTTTCATGCCTAGCCTGTTGGTACTTCCGAATGAGTTTGTGAGCTTTTTCTAAGTAAACCTTAAGGGGTTTATTTGTCAGAGGTAAAATCTCCTGTGAACAGTTCACTAAAGCTTTGGTGAAGACACACGTGGAGATATGTATCTGTTTCATTGCCAGCTTTTGTTCAGCAGAAACAAGCAAACAGAGACTTTGTAAAGGGCCTCTCTGGTATTAGTAGGTGATACTGATTTTCAGCGATTGTTAGTACTCACTTGACATCTTGAGAAGTTGGTAGTATTCTGCGAGTCCAAAGGACAGACCCTATACAGGCATGAATGTTGCAGGCCTAATTGGGGATCCTGGGTGTCCTGTTAAAGTAACCCTTGTCATCATTTATGCTAAGGATGATACCCTCCTGGCAGTTTGCCACTCAGTACAATTCAGATGCATCTGTTTTTAACCCTTTTCTGTTATTGGAAGTCTGACAGTGCGCTGCTTAAACACCTTGAGTGCCACGGCAAACCGTGATTTCAATCTAGAACAAGCCCGTTTTCTAACAGTGGTGTAGCCTGCAGTAATTAATCATCTGGCTACTGAGTTATGATACTGGCTTTAAGTAAACCAAGAGAGAACACATCAAGTCCATACAGATTCCTTGAGCGTAACACACCCTGATTGAGGCCTTTGCCCTGTCTCATTTTTATCATATTTACTATAACAGGGATTGTTTATTTTAAAGACTTGGGCTTCTGTGATATCTTTTTAGTCAGATTAAGTGAGTAATCTCAAAAATGAAGGCTGTTTATCTACATTATGCACATATTGAAATTGTGTGTTGTGAATATTAGTTGGTTTTGTGTTTCTTTAATGGACCCAGTTTGAGCTAATAGCTAAAAAAGAAAGAAAATGACAGTTGTATAGTCAATGATAATTTGGGTACAAACAGGAAAGGTTTATTATTAACAGAAGCATATAGGCAGTGGGAAGGTAGGTTCTACAGAAGACAACTACAGTGACTTCTGTTTCATACTATATGCTACTTGCAGCAAATCAAATGAGACACTATTTCACTCTTGTCACTATTATTATTTGATCAAAAGGGTAATTCTGCATTCATTGCTTTTAGAAAACGCACTGTTAAAATTAGAGAGCCCATGTTATCTTAGGACCAAGTTCACATTCTATTTAAATATTTCCCTTAACAACTTAAAAAAATAAAAGACTGTATATATTTGCGTGTGTGTGCCCGTATTTCTCTACCCAGCCTGCCTTGGAAGCATAGTCCCTCCTCTCGCTGTGGTAAAGATTTATTTTCAGAGCTTAATTTTTCTTCTCCCCACACTATTTCTGAAGACTGTTGGTTTTCCCTGTCTTTTTCTCCCTCTTTTTGATAGGAACCATGCTACCAGTTTTCTGCGTGGTAGAACATTATGAAAACGCCATTGAATATGATTGCAAGGAGGAGCATGCGGAATTTGTGTTGGTGAGGAAGGATATGCTTTTCAACCAGCTGATAGAAATGGCATTGCTGTCTCTAGGTTATTCGCATAGCTCTGCTGCCCAGGCCAAAGGTAAATAATGCATATATGAGGTTAGAAAAATTGCTTGGCATTCTTTGTTTACCTCACAGAGAATGTTTTCTCTGTGAGTGTTTTTATTCAAAGAACTGTAGCCTGTGTTTTACATTGGTTCCTTTTAGACTGTGGCTTTAAAAAATTGGCTTAATTCAGTTTGGTTTAGTTAACACACATTTTGCTCATGTGGAATGTCGAGGTAGATTTTTTTTTTTAAATTACTTCAGCTGAATCATTAGTATGCTTATTGACCTTAATAATCTGCTCCACTGAGGACCCACAAGGAAGTGAGGAGCGTATTTGAGCAGATGGACTGTTGAGAGTCAATTTGCATTTATGACTGAATATCTAGTTCTGTTTCTTTTATTCTGTTTCTGATGGTTTTATGGGCTGTAAAGTATTTTTCAATGCTGATTCCCACTGCAATAGAGAATCTTATCTAAATCGTAAAGCCATTTAGAACTGGTTCGGCTATGTCTTATTAGAACTTTCTGTAAGTTAGGAAAATGTGGCTTTATGCATAGGTTTTATTGATGGGGTTTTATTTCCAAAATAATAAACAATCCTATAGTCATTTACATAATTTCACAATTTGGAAAGCTAAGCTGTGAATTTTTTCATTGACCTGCCTTTTAGAGGGAAGGGAATCATTCAAACAGAAATAACAGTATTGCTTGTGATGGGGGTGATGGGAAGAAAAGAAGAACAGAAACCTTCTAGTAGATAGATTATCTGAGAATAAAATATTCAGTGACATGTTCTCTTTATCTGGAATAGGGCTAATCCAGGTTGGAAAGTGGAACCCAGTTCCACTGTCTTATGTGACGGATGCCCCTGATGCTACGGTAGCAGATATGCTTCAAGACGTGTATCATGTGGTCACATTGAAAATCCAGTTACACAGGTGAGTCAAGGCAGCCATCCTAGAGTGAATCATTCTTACCTGGGCTTGGGAAATTAGCATCTCGGGTCAACCTCCAGTTTTTATTTACCCTGTGTTTTGGAAGATTAATCCAAATTGATTTTTGCTTTCACCCTCTTCACTTCAGTGTATAATTTAAAAGCACCTCCTTCATTTGTAGGTTTTTGCAGGTTATCAAAAGATAAGACTACTTACATCTAGTCAATTAAATGATGCATTACAAGAAGGCATTTTACATAAAGTTTACTTAAGAAAAAAATATTTTTGCATATCATGAACAGTGCCATCTGTGTACATTTTGTGAAAGAATGCCTTATTCACTATTGCCGTGATCTTATTTATTTATATATCTTTTACCATTTTAATTCGTATGAACAGAGTAATGAAAGGAAATCACTTAATAGGTTAATGCCTGACGATGGCTCGTGAGAAAGCAGTACACCTTAAATTGTCTTCCCAAGTGCATCAGAGCAGGAAGGTAGAAGTAACATAAAAAAATAGCCACCACAGGCAGCTGATGTATAATTCATGCATCGATACAGCAGATGTGTTGTATAAAGTAATTAACTAATCGGAACAATCAGGAGACCGAGAGCAATCTCCAGATGCATCTGTTTGATGCGCAAAATGAAATCTGTCTGTCTTAAAGGAATGTTCTGCAGCGGGATGCAATCTTATAATAATCCCCTTTCTAATCTGTGTCTCAAATAGTTGCCCCAAACTAGAAGACTTGCCTCCCGAACAATGGTCGCACACCACAGTAAGGAATGCTCTGAAGGACTTACTGAAAGATATGAATCAGAGTTCGTTGGCCAAGGAGTGCCCCCTTTCACAGGTACTCAGCATAGCATGTCATGAATAAGAAGACATCAAGGGCAGCCTCAACTTGAGGTCTGATGGGGCTCCTTAGTTTAAAGCAACTGGTATCCTAAGCAAGAATTTCCTAAAAATGCAAACTTGACTTGACCACTGGTGACCTTTTAAAGTATGCTTGATTCATTCTGAACAGAGCCTTTATGCTTTTTCTCCCTTGGGGGAAAGATCGAAGGACTGTTGACAGGAAAAACAGTTCAGCAGAAGACCATGCTGGCTAGTTTTGAGGTCCATCTTCTGAGCGCTCTGAGCATGGTAGCTGAATTCTCCCACAGTCCGTCTTTAAGGAAGAGTCAAGGAAAAATGGCTTCCTCAGAGCATTGTTGGGTGGGTAGGATGGTGTCAGTATTACCGTGCAAAACTTTAGCATGCTGTCTGAATGAAATAACAGTATTATTATGGGATAGGATAAAGGAATACTATTATTATGGAATACTTCTTCACTCCAAAGAAATGGAAAAGAAAGTGGGTAGTAAAATAATTGAGTTAATTCCATGAATGTTACATATATTATAAGAGAAATCTCTTGTCTGGTTCAAAAGGTCCATAATTACTGCTTATTAGGATTGTATAACTGACTTTGTAGTATTGATTCCTTTGTTTTTTTTAAAAGTAGAATCTTATTTTTTTTTTTCCATTAGAGATGCCTGTTAGACCATTAGAGATTTTTGAAATGAGAAAGATTTATCATTATTGTGCTTCATATTTTTGACTGACTTTTGGTGGAGGGCAACTAAAACTCTAGGTTGATTTCAAATTTAAAAGTAAACATCATTTTTGATAATGCTCAGCTGATTTCAAATAAGAAAGAAAGAAAAAGGACGCTTTGAATCTGCTCTTAATAGTTTATATGGTCACCGTGGAATGCATATAATGCTGTCCCTCTAGGCCCAGAACCATGCTATGGTCATTCCTTGATACAATTGAAGTGCTAGGCTAACTAGATTTTTACAAAATTTTTAAAGTTTTCTTGTAATTCAAGTTTAAAATGTAATTCTAAATATTAACCTGTCATATGAACTTGAATTATATGACTCTGCTGTAAGCATTTCTTCAGTTGAAAGATTTTCAGTGTATTTCTACTATATTCTGAGTAGTAGATACTGTCACAATGTATTTTAGTGCAAGGCTAATGAAAATTATTGGATAACTTTAGAAGGAAGCTTGTGGACTTTTATGCTGCTAATTTTTTTTTTCTTTTTTCTTTCCTCTTCTTTCTCTCTCTCTCTCTCTCTCTCTCTCTCTCTCTCTCTCTCTCTCTCTCCTTCCTTCCTTCCTTCCTTCCTTTCTTTCTTTCTTTTTTTCTTTCTTTCTTTCATAGTACTGGGGTGCTGAACCCAGGGCTTCAGATATACTTTGCAAGCACTCCACCACTGGGCTGCATCCTAGCCTCTTTATAGTTTTGTATCTTGAGACAGGGTTTCGCCAAGCTCTGCAGGCTGCCTCTGGCCTCAAATTCATGATCTCCTGCCTCCATCTCCCAAATTGCTAGGATTACAGGCCTGGGCCACAGCGCCCAGCTATGCTGCTGTTTTATAGGGACTTCATGTTGCTCAGCTTTGATATACCATGGTCCTCCAGCTTTGCTTTGATACTTTTTAGCAACTTTAGGAATGGAGTAAATTAAGCTATAGTTAAATATTAAATATTCTCTATATTATGTATCTGGGAGAAGGACCTGGCAACCTACTCCCAAAAATCAATCAGCCATCGAAAACCCTATGAATAGCAGAGAAGCACTGACAATACTGTTTCGCCTGCTGTACATAGGGTTGCTATGAGTCGAACGCTGACTGGACGGCCCCTAAGAACAACAACAACAACAACATTAAGTATCTATTTCTTGCAATTTAGAGCAATTTTTTTTTGCTTATTTAGTTATACCTACAGCTAATCTCTGCTTGCCTCTCTCACCCTTGGAATAGAGGATGCAAATTTATAACTATAAAATAAAAGCAATTTAAGTTAATTAAACACAGTTAAATCAATAGAATGACATAATGAAACAGGGTGACTTGACTTCTGGGACTTTTGTGTTTTGCAGATGACTCCAGATAGCATGTTACCTGATTATTAGCATTTGAAATTTTTAAATGACATAAAAATAAACTTTTTTCCCCCCTCAGAGTTAAAACATTCACATTCAGTATAGTGATCACACATATTTTTGTGTTACCAGTGTCCCATTGATTTTGGAAGTAAGTTCAGACGGACTTAAGGCATTTCTATGAGGTGGAGGAGAGGACACTGGTACAAATATTTATTGATAAACTGATAGCTACTTAATAAATGACAGCAATAATCACCCAATAAACTTCACCTCTCTATAGCTTATAAATACAATGGCAAATGCCCTTAATGTTGTCATGGAAAATGAATCGAATATAGGCAATTATAACATTACACAGAATGACGAAATTCAGCCCTTGATTTTAGTTATACATTGGTGAGTTTCTGTAGAGAGGTCTTATCTTGTGTAGCTGGAGACCCCATGGTAATAATTGATTGAAGTAGGCTGTAACTTCAACATGAGTTATAATTGCAATCCTCCTTTTTTTAAAAAATATCTTTTAGGAAAAGAAATATGCATATTTTAATAGCAAATATTTGACAGCAAGTATTTGAAATTATTTAACATTTAGAAAAACTTCTCTAAATGAAGGAGTTATTTTATATTTTGCTATATTACCTACTTCTGTAGAATGAATCCATAAATCTGATACTCAGTGTTTTCATTATAAACTATTTTCCACTTGTTTCTCCATTATTTTTTTCTTTATAAAATTAATAAAGATTAGAGATAATGTCTCACTAAGGCCTGCATCCAGAATATATGCTGAGTTTGACAAAACTGCTCTTTGTTTCTTCTATTTTTGAGATTTGGTGATATACATGTTATGGAGAAAAATGCCTAGCAAACAAATATTGTCCCATTTTTGTACAAAATGGAATCTAATATCAAGCAATGCTGTGTTAAAGCTGTAATTATCCCATGGAGTTTTAAAAATTTTTGTGACAACTTTCTGTGTATAATTCAATATACACATTTTACTGTATGTGAAGGGTTTCACTTTGTTTAGTATTATAAAATACTTCAGTAGCAAGAATGGCTGTCGGGTCCCTAAATATTATGCTTAGCAGAAAGTATACCCAATGGGTAGGAGACTCCCTTGACTAGAAGCTGGGAGGGAACAGGAATGGGGGTGACCAGGAATTTGCCTTTGGTGCTTGGCAAGCTCTGCCTCCAACATTCTCAGAAGTATTGTCTAATACTTGCTAAGCAAATGTCCAGTTGGACTTGAGTTCTTAGAATTAGAAGGGATTATCCTTCCCAGACTCCTCCTTTGACAAATGAAGGCATCAGTGTCCCTAGAGATTAAATTCAAGGTGCTGGTTAATGACTGACCCAAAAGTCCCCATTTCCTAAGTCTACATCCTTGCCCAATGGTAAACTTTAAAAAGAGGTGCTGATTTTACAATGGCTATTTATGTTTTGGTGCAATAACATTTTCTGTGATAATACTTGCAATGTTTTCTACAGCTGCAGAAATTCCATAAGTGGGTATGTGGTTTGATTTATAACTCATACTTTTATTTCTGTTATTACTTTCCTATTATAAATCTGCTCAAATAGACTGACATGTTTATTAAGTTCTGCGTATCACGTGTTTATTTTTGTAGAATATTCTAAGACATAAAAAATGCTTAGCTCATTATAGACTTGAGGTTGGGTGTTTTCTTGTTGCGTTTGCTTTTTCCAGTGGATGTGGTTAGGTAAGTTGGATATTGTATTTTGAACTGAAACCAAGTAGAAGAAAACTGTCTGAGGACAAGAAAGCCTGTAATCATGAAACTTTTGAGGGTTATAGAGCTGGGAGGTAAATTGGGAGTTATAAAAGTAAACATCTTGATTTACAATAAAGCATTACATTTTAATGTTAGTTTTCCCTGGAATTTTAGAAACTGAATTTAAGTATTGGAGATACAGACATATACATGCACATTGTGATAAGGGGTGAGATTATTTTGTTGAAAGCATCATAAATAAAAGGTCAGTTATTATTTCTACCAGCGTCATGTTTTCTCTCTAAAAATGTTTAGGTCAAATATTCTTGGGAGATTTTAATTTGCTATGTGTATTTTTATCTCTCCTCCCTCATGATACATACATACATCCAAGCTTTCACATTTTTAGGCTTGGGATCATTCTGTTTCATTTCTCACCTGGGGAAAGGGTAGCTCAAGCCAAGTTCCACATAAAGTGAGTGGGAACTGACATTTTTACTTTCAATTAGTAAAAAAAATACATAAAACAAATTTTAATTTGAACATTCCACTTAGAGGTAATACAGTTAAAGGTGATTTTTTTTTTAGCTTTCCTGACAGCATCTGAGGCTATAATGTGTATTTGAATTTCTTTTTTTATTAGTTACTGGCAAAATACATAATAAAAGAAACTGTTCTATCCTCCTGAAGTTTAGCATTTAACTAGGTTGATTGCCTGAAACTTAATAATCATTTCCATAGGCATTTAATAAATTTAAATGTTCAGTTGATTTTCAGTCTGTGTGACACTGAAGCAACAATTTATAAATCTATTGTGTTTTGGAAATGATTTTCTAAAAAAAGGTGTGCTTTTATTTTCCTCATTAATATTTGGACTCAAATCCCATGTTAATTTTTTTTTTGCAGTATTAGGGGTTGAACCCAGGGCCTTGCACTTGCATGCTCTGCAAGTGCTGGACCACTGAGCTGCGCCCGGAGCCCTTTTTTTTTTTTTTTTTTTTTTTAACTTTTTGAGACAGGGTCTCACTAAGTTATGCAGACTGCCTCTGGTCTCAAACTTGCAATCCTCCTGCCTCCGCCTTCCAAGCTGCTGTGATTACAGGCGTGCGCCACCACGCCTGGCCTGTTTCTTAAAATTTTTAATAAGTACTACTGACACTCTTTCAAGAGAATATCCAGCATCAGTATTCATATATCCTAGCTCACACAGCTGACTGACTTATGAAACTTATTCACATATTCATTCAAAAATGTGTATTGAGACATTTTTTAATGTATGGACATTCTGCTGTGTGCCAGGCAGCCTAGTTCCTATGGAATAATATGGACAACACATCTTAATAGTGGGAGTAAGATAACTTGGTTAACTTTTTAGGGCTTTTGATGTGTCTAGTGCTCTGTCACCTTAGGGAGTGGATAGTTTTATGTCCCTGTGTTCAGATGGGAAACCTGGGGCACAGAATGAGAGTGGCCAGGACTGTGTGGTCAAGTGCAGGGTAAGATGTGGCGTTAGTCACCAGGTGTCCTTCTTGGTCCCATGTAAAGATAAAGGAAGTTTTAGAAAGGTGGAAGAAGGAAAAAAGCCTTTCTTAGATTAATTTTATGTGTTTCCTAACCCTCAGATTTTCCTGAAGCACTGATAACTACTTGTAGGTTTCCCATTGCTATTTATTCTTGTTGTTGATGATTTTCTTTGACGTACTGTACATGTTTTGCTTGTGTCCTTGGTTTTCTTGTTTGTTTATTGACTCATTTCACAAGTGCCCCTGTTTTAGGGCATGAGGGGCAGGAGGGGGTGACTTAGGCCTTGGGGACTGACTCTTGGATAATCAGCATTCCGGAGGGTCAGAAGGTATGAGGATAGAGCCTTGGGTGTTGCTTTCTTTCCCTAGCCTCTCAGCCTCAGGGGCAGCAGGTGTAATCAAGCTAATAGTCCTTTGTTTTGAAGCCCAAGGTAATATTAAGTATTTTATTGGTGGTGTGGGCAGTTAAATTTCTCAGATCTCCTTGAAAGTATAGACCTTTGTCATCAGACTGGCCTCATCTGGTGTGCAAGGATATAAACTGACAGTTCCACTTAAAAATAGGAAGTTTTCTGTTTGACATGTGCTCACAGAATTTTATACTTGCTTCTTCCTAGAATAGAATTACACATCATCTTGTGGTTAAACATCATGTATTTTGAGGAAAAGCTCCATAGAGGACCTTCGTTCTACTATTATTATTGTTGTTATTATTTTGAGACAGAATCTCACTAAGTTGCTACATAGACCAAGCTGGTCTCCAACTCAAGATCCTCCTGCCTCAGCGTCATAAGGAGCTGGGATTACCAGCATGAGCCACCACACTCAGCTTGATAAACCAGTCTCATGTGGGTTGTTGTGTGAATTGCAGAACGTACACAAAATAATTCTTTTGCTTCTGTTTTTGAACCGGTCATGACATCATTCTAGTTCCTCTTTCAATTTAGAAGTCTGCCCTGTGTTAATATAATAATATATCTAATTTTTAAAAAGCGTCATCCAAATTGCAAGTTTTCCTTTTTGAATCTAATCTATCAGGCTCATTTTTAGCTGATTTAGATACATAAAGATTTTTATAGTAGCTTGATGTTAGCTCTCTGTAACCTTTCAGATATATTAATCAAAAAAGCCAAATATAATAAAGCATCTAACTTAAAATGGATTGATCTCAAATATTTTACAGCTACTATATTTTTACAGTAGTAAGATAGAAGAGTTTAAGCCATGTCAATTTATAGAGCTTAACACTGTGTAAGTACTTCATTTTTACTTCATAGATTTTCTTTTTACCTGTACCTTGTTTCAGATCTGAACAAGTTTCCTTTGACCTCAAAATCACTAATGCAAAGAAAATTACCACATCATTAGACCATTTCCCCTCTTTTTTCCATGATGCATAGAATAATAAATATTGCCAAAGCTTAGGAGTTGATATGGTCTGAGAGAATGCCTATTAAATGTTGTTTTCTAATTGTTTTAACAAAACAACCAAATGATGCTAATCAAACTAATTTTCTTGTTAAAGAGAACTAGTTTTAGAGTGCTTTTTGAGCATTTGTTTTTCCTCAGTTACTACTGAAAATTTCAAGTTGGGCTCTAGTTGGATTTGGTTTTTAAAATCTGCTTTATTTCATTCCAGATTTGAGACCCAGACAAACCCATAAACAAACAAACAAAAAAACTCCTAAGTTCAGAATAATCAAAACAAACAGATACATATACCCAGTTTCCCCCTCTTTCATTGGAAACTGCTTGATTATGACATGCTCTGAGTATAAAAAACATAAGAGAGCCTTTAACATAACAGGAGAGAGCCACAGCCCTCCTTCTGCAGCTCATTGCCAATTGAAGTAAGGAACGCTCTGACTGTTGGGACTTTTAAATCTAGACTTAAAAGTTATTTGTTCTGTTTAGCATTTTTAAAATGATTCTATTAGGAATTGTATGTGCTTCAGTTTTAATTTTAACTCATAATGATTGTAAAGCACCCTGGGATGCTTGCATGAAGGGCGTTACAGAAATATAAGATTGTATTGTGTTCTAATATGCAGTAGTATAATGCCGTAGTTTCTTTGTGGACAATTCATAAGGTTGCAAAATTCCTCATTGTACAGAAGGTGGCTGAGTCCTTTTAACAGACTTTCTCCCCTCCCTTTTACTGTTGCTCTAAAACTTTGTTCTGTTTGAGCATCTTATTCTTTAGAAAATATTGATTATTTTATATTGCAATAATTTTTCATAGAAATGCTAATCTAGCTTACTCAGAGGGATTAAAGATACAAACCAGATGATATGTTGGAAGTGAATAAAAGATTAAAGCTTTAATTGCTATTGCCATTTGAGATTGCATTCTTATCTGGATAACAAGACATAGTCCTTCATTGTGGGGGACCACTGACTGTCCCAAGCCTATTACTGTTTTACTACAATCTGATGTTTATTCCAAGGCAATCAAAAACGTGGCTAAACTGGAACAAGTATTAACTTTGTGAAATATCACAATGACAGGTTCCTCTGTATTGAAATTCCTAGGTTATGTTAATATGTTACTTTTTTGTTTGTTGTTTTGTTTGAGACAGAGTCTGGCTATGTAGACCAAGCTGGCCTGGAACTCAAGATCCTCTTGCCTCAGCCCCCTGAGTGCTGGGAATAAAGGCATGTGCCACCATGCCCAGCTAACATATATGTTCCTTTTTAATGGGGTTATTTCTTGGAGTAATGCATTTCCTCAACAACTTTATTCTGTTGCTTTTTACATGTGTCTCTGTGTGGGATTGCTCTTTATCATCTCTTTGGTTTGTGAGCTCAGCATCACAGCAGTCAGGAATGTGAGCACTGTCATGACTGGAGGGATGATCTTGGACAACTGGCTTTCCATGCCTCAATTTTCTCTTTTGTAGAAGAGGAAGAGAATAGTATCAATTTCTCAGTAGTGCTGTGAGAATTAAGTGAGTTAATACTAACTGGATGTGGTGACTCATACCTGTAATCTCAATGACTCTGGAGGCGGAGGCAGGAGGATTGTGAGTGTGAGGCTACAGGCAACCTGCACAATTTAGCAAGAACCTGTCTCAAAATATAAAGTAGAAATGGGGCTGGGGAGTGCAGCTCAATGGTAGAGTACTTGCAAAGTATGTGCAAGGCCCTGGGTTCAGTCCTCCCAGCATTGCAAAAATAAATAAATAAATAAATAAAAATAAGTTAATATTTGGGAGACATTTAGAACAGTCCTCAATTCTAAAGTGTACAGTAGCCGAGCATAGTGAGGCATGCCTGTAATCCCAGCAGTCAGAGAGGCAGAGGTACGAGGATCCATGTGAGTTTGAGGCCAGTCTGGGCTACATAGCAAGACCCTGTCTCAAAAATAAAGAACAACAACAAAATCAATAAAGTGTATAGTTGTTTTTCTAAAATGTAGGCATTGAGAGTTTGCAGTCACACTTGTGTGTGGCACACAGTTAAGAAACTTTGTTGCTGCATGAAGATTTTGATGAAAGCTTCATTTTTAGTGGAAAGAACCAAAACCTTTTCATTTGTGGAAGAAAGAACCATATTATTAACTCAGTTGTCACCTTGATGGATACTTTTTGCACCACCTTTGCACTCATAAGAAAGTTATGACATTTTTAAGTGGAGTGAGGGAAAATTCAAGCTTTGCTCTTGAATCTATGACTCCATAATTAAGCATAATAGGAAATAGTCCATTTGCAAGTTAAGCAAATACCTTAGACTAGACTTTGTCAAAGGGGGGATAAAGATACCTTCTGGTACTGTTTTAAGGATGTGTCTTTTCCATTAACTGCCTTCACCCCATTCCCCATTCCTTTATCACTTTCCATGTTGTTTTGAAATTAACTATGAACTAACTAGTCTGTATGATTGTGCCAACTAGAATAAGTTTTATTCATCCTAACAGTTATATATGCTGGCACCTAGTAGGACCTCAGAAATAATCAGTAAGCTGAAACAAGCTTATAGAATTTGCTCCATGTTTATTTCCTGAACCAATATATGATGTTAGTAATTAGTATTATTTTATAAATAGTCTTACCTATGATGTCTTGCATTCTATTTTCTTATTATACTTAATTATAGGTTTATAGTTTATTAACCAAGAGCAAATAACTTCTGACTTTTTCTTTAAGGAAAACTACTGATATTCCGGGTTATCTAGTGTTTTGCTGTATGGACAAAACTTACATGTTTATAAGCAGAACTGTAGTCTGCAAGGTAGAAGGGAATCCAGAGAGCTGAAAAATACTAACTGCAAATTATACATCACAGTTAAGCACAGACTTTGACGATATATTTCCAACCTTTCTATGCACACTTAAATTTTTTCTTTCACAATTGAACATGTATTTCATCCTGGCTAATAACTTTAATTTTTCCTTCATTGTGTTATAGTCAAGACCTACACTTTTTTACTGTCACTTCCATTTGTCTATTCTCATACTTTAGGGGAAAATAGAGAAAATTTCAGTAACACGTTTTATAGACAAGGGTGCTGTTGTTGCCAACATGGAAACGTTAATGGTATCACCCCATGTTTGTTTATAACATCCTTTCCTCAGTTGGTGCTCTAAAGTCCGCATTTGGCATTGGGGATTCCATTTGGGCAATAAACCTTCAATGGTTTAAAGTCAGCTTTATAAAGATCCCAAATCACCTGAATTTAGGGGGAGCTGCAGATGTAGTAAGTGTTCAGTCATTCCACAAAGAGCATAGGGATTTGCAGTGATCACCCAACTGCATGAGCACCATCCCACGAGTGATGGATGAAGCTCTTTATTTCATGCTGTGCAGTACTCCCAACACATTTTTTACCATTTCACTAGAACTCCTGATGAGATGATTACTAGAGGATGGCATTTTCCTGAACTGTGAAGGATTTTCAGAATATGAGTAGGGGTGAAGCCAGATTAATGTGATTTATTTTTCCCCTTTATGTCCTCATCAGGGGCTGAGGTTTAGCTCAGTTGGTAGAGTGCCACTCTGCATGTTCTGAGGCCCTGGGTTTGATCCACAGCACCACAAAAAATGGGGGAAGGACCTGGCAGCCCATTCTCAAAACAATCAGCCATTGAAAATCCTATGCATAGCAGAGAAGCACTGAAAATAGTGCAGGGCATGGCACAGTGTCAGGGAGTGTTTCATTCTGTTGTACATAGGGTTGCTAATGAGTCAGACCCGATTTGATGGCACCCAACAACAGTGTTCTAATCTAGAGGTGACATTGATTTATGTTTGTCTAGAAAACATGAGAAATCTTGGATAAAAGCTAAGTGATGAGCAAAACATAGAAATAAAGTACAAGATTTAGCCCTTAGCTCTTCTTTGTGTCTTGGATCAGATCTGAGACGGGTCCGTGGACCCTGCAATGGACTCAGGGGTTTATGCAGACCCTGAAGTTATAAGCCACTTATTTTGGAATATATAGAAGAGAGCTTCCATAGGCATTGTAAGATTCCTGGTAGTCTCATAGTTGGCTAAATGCTGGGACTGTATCTCCTCCCATCCCCCAATTTTCAGGCAATATGGTTTAAAATCTAATATAGTTCATACTAAGAAGAAATGCATACAGGGGACATAGAGTCTCTTGTGACGAGTTACCCAGCCTAATTTTAATATTTACTTTTAGAAAAAATGAATTGTTCAAAGTACTTGAGTTCTTGTTTTCACTCTGTGCTCTATTTAGGACCTTTGGAACTTCCCACATATCTGGTGTCTTATTGCTAAGCACAGGTACTCAAAATTTTAATCTCTATAGAAGATGAGAGATTTATCCACACAAGGGCATCAGAGAAGGGATAAGCAAGCATTCCCCAAATGCTTAGGTTGTTTCAGAGTACCTCAGATTCAAAATCTTAGAAGATAACTTCTGCTATAAAATCAAATAAAACTTGATGAATTCAAATTTATCTAAAGAAAAAAAATCATGGAAATTCAATGTGGATTAGCATAATATTTAACTTAGTAACGATATTGTTTTTAATAATTGTATTATAAGCAAGATGCCAGAGGGCTCTAACCTTCCTAAAAATAAGCTGTGGTTGGAGACGTTTGCATAGTACGTGCCTGAGAAGGATAGGTGTTACAATTGATTTTTCCTCCTCATTCTGTTTGGGAAGTCATAAACATTTCATAGACTCTTGCTGCTGTTGGAAGGGGCACTGGAGATCACCTCCTTCAATATCCTTTGTATTATAACATAGGTAAGCTTAATTTAAAAGGTTACATACCCTTTTAACAAATATTTTACAATTTAAGCTCTTTACTAACATTCACTTGGTTTGAGTATGAAGGTTTCAATGTAGTAAGCACAATCTGTATATGGCCCTATACAAAGAGAGAATAGAAAATGTGGTCCAAAGTTACTGTCTGGGCATTGTATAAAATTACTTTAATTATATGAAAGAGCCATATGAAATGTGCACCAACATTTTCTTTAAGAGTTATGAATTGGGCTTTTAAATAATTAAATAAAATTTCCATACTTTGAAATGATCACATTTTCATCTTCAGGAAATGTATTAGGAAAATTAAAACAGAATTGGATATGTTCTTTCTTTCTCTCTTTCTTTCTCTCTTTCTCTCTTTCTTTCTTTCTTTCTTTTTTTTTTTTTTTTCTTTCCTTTGTATTCCTTTGGAGTTTTGTACTGAGTTTCCTTTCTTAGCTGGGTTCCAGGGTTACTTTGTGGGAAAATGCCATTTTCAGGTGCTGGGATTGATCAAGGTGGCAAGAGCCATGACTGGAGTTTGAGTAAAATTTAGAAGTCATTAGTCTCTTCTTTACAAATTGAGATTCCTAATATACCCCAGTGTCTCTCCTCAGAGAATAGCTTAAAAAGCAGTGGAGGATCTAGAGGGATAGATTTGGGGAGCATCAGCTAACAGGCACAAACAGAATCTTACACTTAAAAATCCTGCCATTCACTTTCATAAATGGAAGCCTATTTCTTGTCCTTGCCACTCCCAAATACCAGATGGAGACTACCTGTTAATTTTCAGCAAATTTGTTGCATGTAAGAATCTCATAAGGTGCACCTTTTAAGAGCTTGTTTGTAATATTTGGTGTCCTTTGGGATTAAAAGAAAACCTGACATACTGAGAATCTCTGTTAAAATTTTGATTGTAAAGTTGATTCATTTGTTTTTGAATGTGGAGTTGAAGTTAAAGTTTGTCTTTTGAATTTTCCACGATCATATGAAAAAGTACTATGAAAATTCAGGCCATAGATAAATAGGATGTGCACAAACCGGGGAGATCAGACTGTATGAAGTTGGACTTCTCAAAAAATGAAAATATAAAATAGTAAAAAGCCAGTAGTTTGACAGACTGTTCAGTAAATGTTCATTTTATTGAAAATTATAAGAAAGGTGCTTAATGCCTCTGTACCATTAATACAGTACATAAAAATGTTACTGTCAAGATTAGCTTTCTAACCCTGAAAATTAACTGTAGGGCTTTATGCTTTACTTTGCGTGGACTCAGCAGTTAAAGATTATTTATATATATGTTTTGCATATGCAGACATTTAGTTCAGAAAACGATTATTTTAAACTTTATACCCAAAACATTAGCAATGATGTGCTTTTGTTTAAAACATGGGCATAACAGATACATGTTACAGACAAGGTAGAACCATGAAATTCGCCTTATAGAATTACACCTGTGCAAGATTATTCCCCTTGCTGTCTCTCTGGAGCATTCCAATTCAAAACATACATTCCTTCCTACAGAAAAAGATATTCAGATTCCTTAGTTGAAATTAATTAGCATTCAGAAACCAGATAGCATGTTTTTGGGTATTCATGAGATCTCTGTTTGAAAAAAATGTTTTTAACTTGTAGAAATGTGTTGCAACACACAGATGGGAAGAAAAAGAAAAAAAAAATCTCTTTAGCAAGCACTGTGTGTAAAAGGAATATTACATTTTGCACGCTCCTGATTGCTCTGTGTAAACAGTTTTTGACATCTGTCTTTATAGTTTTCCAAGAGAGGAAGACTTTGTTAAAAGAATCATTTTTATACAGCAGTCACCATTTCAGTCTTGCTTTACCTGTATTATGAAAGCAGATGGTCTGCATGTCTTTTGAATATTTATAACTATCAAAAACAATCTCTTGCTATTCACCCTTAGGCTTATGAGATGTCAGGACTGTTCTGGTTGAAAAAAATCATCTTGGGTGTTTACAGAAAGAGGATTACATTAAGCTGAAATGACTATACATTTTCCAGTTTAATATTTGTCCATCAGCTGTTTAATCGTATTTAGATAATTGTGTAAATAAGATGTTGTAGCTCCTTGCCCTCTCTGCTGAGGGAGCCTGGAAGCTTTAAACATGGGTGAACCACCATTTTGTGGATGCTGTATCCACCTCCTCCCGCCTCAAGTTAACCCATCCACAGATCCTTAGCAAGTTTTGATCCTTGACACCACAGTCCTGTTTTAAAAAAAAAAAAAGGAGAAAAGTGCACAAAAAGCTAGTATGGAGATCACATGAAATGCCAGGGAGCTGCTGGCTTCTGGAACGGGCTGTGTAGTTTATTAAGAGTATATTGTAATATGCAAATATGATACAGCGCTCCTATTACCCTTTAAAGACGGCATGGCTGTCTCTTTCTTCTCTGTGAGCACGTTGGGCTCTGAGGGTATTTAGGAAAACTTTTGGTGCAGTGGGGGTTAACTGTTTTTTGACTGGAAGCTGAGCAATCAGAGATAACAGATTTTGCTGTGGTTGGTTGATTTGGCAGAAAAGCATGAACAGTTTTGGTTTAAATGATTGAATAACCTGATTAGCATTGTTTTGGGGTGGGTTTTTTTGGTTGTTAAAGGCACAACAAAGCGATTTTAAGGATAATCAGATCACTGCCCCTCCCAGCTGATGAATCTTTTTTTGAGAAGGCCTCACCTCTATGAGACCTATACTTTGGCTGGGATGACCAAGTAGAAAAATAAAACAAACTTGCTTCATTTTCTAAATGAGATACACACACACATACACACACACACACCCTTATAGTATGTGTGATATCCTTCCAAGGGTTTGAAAGAAGATAACATTTGGGAAAATTACATAACCTCCACCAATTCCTTGTGTTTTCTTGTTTTCCAAATTGAGAGGCCTGCAGATTTTTAGAGCAAAGGTTCAGAATGTTCTAGCTATATGTAAGTCAGGCTTTCGAAAAATTCCACCCTTACCTTTTCACAATTAGAAAGGTTATAAATAATGTATTTGGCTGAAAAGGAAGCTCAGCTCGTGGCAGATGGTATCATTCTAGAGGACTGGGGTTTCTGTGAAGATGGCATTCTTTCAGATCGGAACTTTAGCAGACACACAGAAAGAACCCAAGCTCCTCATAGGGAGTAGACATGTGCTTTATGGATCTTAGAAAAGCTTACAACTTGGCTCCTAGGATGAGAATATTGTGTCACACTGGGGTTATGAGACCCACAGCCCATTTCTGCCAACTTTCAAATTGTTTTTCCCAACCCTGGAAGCTGCAACCTATTTCTTGGTCAGTGTATGGTGCAGCATTTGAACTTGGGATTTCTACTGCGTGAGTTTTGTCATTTGGATTATTTTATTCCCAGAACATTGATGTATTTATGCATACTGGCCACTGGCTAGGAAAGGAAACTTGCCATACAAGTTATGTGTTTTTCACAGTGCTTTGGAGAGCTCATATAAATAGACACCGGCAGAGCTGGAATCACATAACCACCCAGCACTGCAACTTCCGAGACATCTGTGTGGATATATTTTGAAAAACCTGGGAAGGGATCTCTTGCAAATTAATGAACAAAGGTCCTTGAAACTGGTTTCTTTTGTGACAGCTAAAAGGGATGGATTTTAATGGTTCATGTGACAATTAAACTGCCATTGCCTTTGACATTTAAGGAGAACAAGGGAGGAGGGTGTCCTCCTGATGGTCTGCAGTAATGAGTGATTTCAGTGACCCCCTATTGATCACTGACGGGGCCCTGCCCTGTGATGAGTCCAGGTTTTGATTAGATGAGACCTAAGGCCCTAGGCCCAGCAGATGAGTGCTGTGGGGGTGCTGTGTGCAAGGTGTGTGGGAAGTTAGGAAGGGCCTTGCAGGAGCAGCAAGACTCCAGATTTACCCTGAAGGGTGGGCAGCTGCCAGCCAGAGATGGGAGAGGGGATAGGACTAGTGTCCAGGTTTCAGCAGTGCTATGTGCCTTCCTGAAGTCAACTGCCAGATTCAGGCCAGCATCAGAAAATGCCACCAGCTGGAATGTTGGAACAGATAGAAATGCCTGGTGTTTTCCCTTGTGATTCCTTGACTGGACTTGTTACTTAATAATTAGTACATTGTTTAATCTTCGTAAGAAAATGTATTTCACCAAAAATACATCGTTTTGAAAATGTTATCTGATCCTCTTCTGTTATTTAAAGCATAGTTGACTGATCTGTGTGATCATATGATAAAAGGCCAATGAGGAGGAGGAAGCAGAGGGTTGTCTTAGTAATTAACATCTCCTAAGTTCGAGCTTGATATATTCCAGGCTCTGTGCTAATTGCATCACTTCCATTATCTTATTGTCTGTCTAACGGTACATAGGATGTGTTTTCTTCTCTTTTTTTGGCAGTACTGGGGGGTTAAACCCAGGGCCTTGCGCATGCTAGGCAAGTGCTCTACCACGGGCCTGCACACCCAGCCCCTTTTGTATTTTTATTTATTTTTATCTTGAGACAGGATCTTGCTATTTTATGAAGGCTGCCTCTGGCCTTGAACTCCCAATTCTCCTGTCTCTCCCCCCACCCCGGGCCAGTCCCCCAGTCACTGGGATCACAGGCATGCACCACTGTGCCTGGCTAATGGTATGTCCCTTCAGGCCATTTTTTTCTTAGTGACTTGCTCCATGCTTATCACATAATAGGAGTTCAAAACGTATATAGTGAATGAATGGGGGAAAAAAAAAAAGCCTGAATGAATGGATTTTTCAAAGCCCCCATGAGGTGAATGCTATTATTGTTCCCATTTAGTATGGAGAATTGTGATAAAATTGTCAATTAATTGACTCAAGGTCACACTTCCAGGGTGTGACACATATTGCACTTGAATGCAGATTTATTTCTATTTCATCAAATGAGCATGCAGTGTGTACTTAATGTACTATATTAATATATAGTATATATGATATACTATGCCAGGTAGTGCCTGCAGCCATATCACTGTGGCCTCTAATCCCGTCAGATCTTGGAAGCTAAGCAGGGTCGGGACTGGTTAGTCTTTGGATGGGAGACTGCCTGGGAACACCAGGTGCTGTAGGCTTGGGAGAAGGACCTGGAAACCCACTCCCAAAAATCAATCTGCCATTGAAGACCCTATGAATAGCAGAGAAGCAGTAACAATAGTGTTTCGGTGTTGTATGTAGGGTTGCTATGAGTCAGACACTGAATGGACAGCACCTACCAACAACAACAATGCCAGGTAGTGGCCTAGAAAATATGATCCCTGGTCCTGCATGAACTCACAGCTTAGTGCAATCTTTTTAAATCTGTGCATCTTTTTGATTGACATAGAATTCCAAGCCTCTCTTTAAAAACATGGCACTTTGTCTACCCTGTGTTTATCCTTACCACCTAGAAAAATATTATCATTCTCAACTTTCCATTATTTGTGTCCCCAAATATTGAACATGATCTTTTAAATGCCATGTGCATCCCAAGATTCTGCAGTCTTTCTTCCCTGCCACTGAAACTCAGTAGTCTACTCAGATGTCATGCATAAAACTACAAGAGGAATTTTACCACAAGGCAAAAAAAGTGTCATGCAGCAACTCTATGAGCAATTTAATTGTACAGATTCTTGCATATTGCTCAAATAAACATAGATACCCAGTTGGATGCCATGGCCTACACCTGTCATCCTAGTGTCTCAAGAGGCTGAGGCAGGAGGATATCAAGTTGAAGGCCGGAGGCAGCTAGTGCAACTTAACAAGACCCTGTCTCAAAAATTAAAAAAGAGGTTGGAGGTAAACTCAGTGGTAGAGCACTTGCCTAGGATACACACAGCCCCGAGTTCAACCCCCTAATACTTCCCCCAACCAAAAAGTAAAAGTACCCCAAGTTGTCTGAATTATAGGATATTTCTCAGTCCCACACAAGCACAGAAAGACAGGGATTCCGACAAGTTGCTTTGGCATGGGTTGTAACCTGTGGATACCCTTTTGCTTTCTACCTCGCCTAGGCAAATGTTTACATTAATCAGAGTGTCCTAAGCACACATTAGATAGAGTAGAAAGCATCCAGAAAAATCACTTTAGGACAAAGCCTACCAATTTACGGTTAAACAAGGGCAGGGGGAAGCCTCAGTGATGATGCGCATATGGATATTATTTACTACATATGGATAATAATGAACTACATAGAACTGTTACATATGGGCTCTAGTTTTATAAAAATATCTCAGATTTTTTTTCATATACTATGCTGCTTCCTTTTTTGCCCCCATATATTTTCCACTATTGGTACACAAAATTACGTTGAAATGATGTTACATTTTCTGTCTCCCTAATAGATGGTAAACTTTTTGTAGGCAGAGGCTGTGTCTTTTTGTATCCTTCATACCAGCCAGGCATGTGTTAGGTGTACATAAAATGTACAGAGCTATTGGCAAATTGAACTAGGCTGGAGTTTTGTTAGAAACCTCAAGAAAATTTAGATATTCCTTATATTTCTAAAAAGTAAGAAATAAAAACATCTAATACTTCTATGCCCTATTATATTACCATATAAGAAACTGTCAAAATGTCAGGTAAAGAGTAATAATATTTTAAAAATTGGACGGAAGTGGAAGAACATCAACTGTCATCCATTTGCAGAGTCACCAATATCAAGTGGAGATCTCAATAATTTTTAGTGTCTAACTTTATTGATCCATTACTACAATAGATTAAGTGAGATTGAAGCTGACGGATTGTTAACTGGGTCAGGTAATCTGGCTCTGGTTTTGGCAACCTTGCTAAGTGTCTTTTTGTACTGTGGACTGTGGGAGGCTCTTAGTGAAATTGCAAGCTATTGGATTAATGGCAGAGCACCATGAGCACATTAAGATTGTCTTTTTAGAGAAATAAAGTGTGAAAATGAATATAAAGTAGAAAGTGTCAAAAAAAAAGATACCAAAGTGCCTCTTAGGGGAGATAGCCGTGTTTTACATAAATAATGCAACTCTAGTTTATCCATCACTACAAGTTCTTTAGAGATCCCTGAAATTTACACATTACAGAAATCTGTGCATGCTACAAAATTAACACTGATAATGGATGTCAGGAGAATTAATAATAGCCCAAAGAGCTTTACATTAGAAGTAGCTTAAAGAAGATAATGATATAAAAACACTTTAGTCCCCAACTGGCTTTTCTGGTCGTTCACTACCTCCTGGAACAATGCTGCCTTCTGTATACTGTTTCCCTGTAGGCCAGCTGGAGTCTGAATGTAACCTCTCAGGTTTCTACTCATAGGTCGAGGGAGGGATCACTGCTGCAGTCTCATTCCTAAGACTCAATAGGAAATTAATTTAGCTGCTAGTAGACAATATGGGTACTATGGTTTAAAAGAACCAAGAGTTAAGGTGCTAAAATCACTATTCAAAATTATCTGGGGGAAAAACTACAGTTTGTTGAAAATGAGGGTTTTTTTCTTTCTTTCTTTCTTTTTTTTTTTTTTAAGTAAACCTCCTCCTAGTAATACATTAAGATCATTGTCTTTCTTCATTTTTATATGTTAAATAGTTGACTCTTGTTTTCAGGGTTTTTCTTTGAATGTAAAGAAAAGGGACAAAATAGGTTGTTTTGGTTTTTGTAATATCCTTGAGAAGTTTAATAAGCATAAAATATAGATTTAAATTCTTTATGGTCAGTTGAAATTCAAAATTCACACTTTACATAAAGCCAGCAGTAAGACTGTTGGATATGTTTTTCTACGGAGGATCTCTATGCATAGTTTGTGTATTCTCAAATGTGGTCAGTTAACCTTTGAACGGTGTCGATGCACCTCTGATTGAATTCACATAAAAGAAGTGGAAGCACAAGGGGGGTTTCTCAATTTTGAAAGTGCACACTAATCCTTGGGGATCTCTGTAAAATGCAAGTGCTGATTGCCTAGGTCTGAGGTAGAGCCCTAAATGGTGCATTTCTAACAAGTTTGTGGGTAATGCCTGTATTGCTGGCCCCTGCACCATACTTTGAGTAACGAAGGTGCAGAGTCCACTTACTACCTCACAAAGTATAATATATTTATGAATTGCAATCCCAACGTTGTCTTCATGTATTTGGGTTTATTTGGATCAGTCAACATTTGTCAGGCTAGGAATAGATAACATTGATAGAGATTGGATAAATAATGCTAAAGCAAAGTCAGTGGGTTTGATAGCTTTATACTGGTCTCAGTAGGCTGCTGTTTGCTACTTAAATAAGCATTTGATGATCTACTTAATGAATTTTAAGAAGCTGAAGCTTTAGGCTAAAGTATTAAACAAAAATGTGTTGGTACTCATTTTTTTTTTTAAATACAGTTTCAACAGTTGAATTCATTTCTGTGTTCCATCTCGTACAGCTATGTATTACAAATGTTCTCCCCCCTCTTCATGCAGAGTATGATTTCTTCCATTGTGAACAGCACTTACTATGCAAATGTCTCAGCAGCAAAATGTCAAGAATTTGGAAGGTGGTACAAACATTTCAAGAAGACAAAAGATATGATGGGTAAGCAAAAAAAACGTTGCTGCGGTGGCTACATACCATTACGTGTCATTTGGGGGTTTATCAAAGTCACATCTAAAGCCAGGTCTTTTGATTGCCCAATTAGAGATCAATTTAGAATGTTTCTTTGGGGGTGGGGAGTGGGTATGAGTATAATGAGATAATTAAATTCAATAAATGTTTGTGTTTAAATCAGCCAAACTGACTCGGTTGTCAGACATGCAGGAAATCGAGGCGTGAGGAGGGAGCTGTCATTTTTTAACATCTCAGTGAAGACCTAACCAGGCCTTGAATACCTAATACTAGCTGTGATTTCTCTCAGAGATAAGTCGTGCTTTGGGGTTTTTATTTGAAAGAGAGAGGGTGTGTTTTTACACCCAAGTTTTAAGGAAACTAATCTGTACAAAACTTACAAAATGAGGCTATAACCAGTAGCTTCTACAATTGAGATCAAGTGATTTTTTTTTTTTTTTTGTCAGCTCTGGCTCCCATAGGTAGGCACTTTGGTAAGCATGCTGCTTGGCCAGCTGTACCAAAACAATCATTAGGTCTCAACTTTTAATTCCAATGTGATATCTCATCTTAATGTGCAACTTTAGGTCAACACTGTTATGCGGAAGGTATGGCAAAACGCTTTGCAGTATAAAATGACTGATAAGTGTTGTGTTGTATGTAAGCATTTAGATTATGATGTTTTCTCCATTTTGAGTTTGTTAGTACTCGTGGAAGCAGACACTGTGATTAAGGTTAATGTTTTAGTTTCTATTAATGTCTTCTTTCACATACTTGTACCTTCCAAATAATATATTTTGAAGTAAAACAGGAATGGGATATTTAATATGCATAGCATTATGCCCTATTTTAAATCTATTTCTGTTTATCTCCATTACATTCATTTAATAATAACAACAATAATAATTTTTCCTAAAGATTTTAGGAGACAAGAGACCCGAATTTTGAACGTGTTTTAGCTTTTAATATTTGAAGAAAAGCCATTCATCTACCAAAACAGATTCTTTGCCTTTTATAGCTTAGGGCTGTAATGAAGACAATGCATCATTTTGGGGATAATTGCTTGAATTACTATTCTCTCTAAGTGGCCCACTTGCATTGATATCACTGGTAGAAATTGAAGGTTCTTCCTCAATTCTTAGTTATGTTTTACTTATATCAGTGACTCTAGCAATATAACTTCCTTGTAATTTAAAACCTGCATACTTAAAGAAAAGAGAAATGGTGATTAAAATCAAAATAGAGTCTATACATGGGAAAGGTGGTGTAAATTATAAAGACTTACCTGTTTACAGTGAGCTCCATGCTCAACCTTTCCAGTCAAGAGCATAAAATGCCGGCATCCTCTTTGTAGCATCAAAGCATTTGACACACTTAGAGCTGACGCTAAGCCAATCCACACGAGGCTTCTAGCCAAGGGAGAAGCGTTCATCCCGGGTAGGTGAAAAGAAATTGCAGAATCATGAGAGCATCACCATTGTACCAGAATGACTCCGTGCCCCTTCTTTGTAAGATTGTCCTTAGCATTTGGTGATAGCCATAGCTTCCTGAAAAATGGTCTTAGTAACACTGAGTATATAGTGGCTTGCTACATAATGAATCACTTAGTTCTAAGAAATATTTGCAAATATACCTCTTGTCCATGCTGATTGCACTTAAATGAAACAAGCCATGTGAGATACTCTGCACAGTAATCAGCATAATGGTCAGTTGTTATTAGTATGCCCATTTTATATCCATTATTATATTGACTACTTTATATTCTCACTGCTATATAAAAATTGAATGTAGGTAACATTGTATGTTAGTTTATATCTTTTGCGTAATTGCTAAAGTTAATATATGTCCTAAGAAAATATTTCTAAATTTCCTTTCTCTAGTTGCTTGTTATTATAAGCTTATTTTCTTAGTTCAGTTCACTCTTTCTAGTTGCCATTAAGCAAATAATACTCTCCTTGAAGCTATTTTAAAATAGTCATCATTGCTTATACAGCTTCTTGGGTTAGTGAGAATGAGTAACAGTTTGACCCCAAAACTAGTCACTAAGTATTTGGAGATAGCAGATTTTATGCCTTAAATCTAAACCACGTGTTAAAAATGAGATCAAGAGTATTGTCTCGATTTTCAGAATTTATGGAATTGTTCAGAAGAGGAAAATAAAAATGCAGGCTGGTGAGTTCTGTCTTGAAATTGTCTTGGCTTCACTGACTCTTCAGTGTGCCCTGGTCCTGTTGTCTTCCTTAATTTAGGAAATGATCAGAAGTCCTCACCAATGCCCATCATTATCTGAACCTGATTTTGCTTTTTCTCTGCTTTAGTCGAAATGGATAGCCTTTCTGAACTATCCCAGCAAGGTGCCAACCATGTCAATTTTGGCCAGCAGCCGGTCCCAGGGAACACAGCGGAGCAGCCTCCGTCGCCTGCGCAGCTTTCCCACGGCAGCCAGCCCTCCGTCCGGACCCCTCTTCCAAACCTGCACCCTGGGCTCGTGTCAACGCCTATCAGTCCTCAATTGGTCAACCAGCAGCTCGTGATGGCCCAGCTGCTGAACCAGCAGTATGCAGTGAACAGACTTTTAGCCCAGCAGTCCTTAAACCAACAATACTTGAACCACCCTCCCCCTGTCAGTAGGTCTATGAATAAGCCTTTGGAGCAGCAGGTTTCCACCAACACAGAGGTGTCTTCCGAAATCTACCAGTGGGTACGCGATGAACTGAAACGAGCAGGAATCTCCCAGGCAGTATTTGCACGTGTGGCTTTTAACAGAACTCAGGTCAGTCTTCCTCTGTTTGCAAATGGTTCTGTTCTCTCTCTCCTTTCTCCTCCTTCTTTCTTTAACTCCATCTAGGCTAATGCTTGTCCTGCAGCCATAGCCCTGTGGCATCCGATCCCATCAGATCTCCGAAGCTAAGCAGGGTCGGGCCTGGTTAGTACCTGGATGGGAGACCGCCTGGGAACACCAGAAGCTGTAGGCTTGGGAGAAGGACCTGGCAACCCCCTCCCAAAAATCAATCTGCCATTGAGAACCCTATGAACAGCAGAGAAGCACTGACAATAGTGTTTCCCCTGTTGTACAGAGGGTCGCTATGAGTCGGATACCGA